>QAXH01005084.1:18106-36315 GCA_004335635.1 Chloromonas sp. AAM2
GACCTGCTCCCGCACACACCTGTTTTCCTACCGCACCTGCTCCCACACACACCTGTTTTCCTGCCGCACGTGCTCCCACACACACCTGTTTTCCTGCCGCATCTGCTCCCACACACACCTGTTTTCCTGCCGCACCTGCTCCCACACACACCTGTTTTCCTACCGCACCTGCTCCCACACACACCTGTTTTCCTGCCGCACCTGCTCCCGCACACACCTGTTTTCCTGCCGCACCTGCTCCCGCACACACCTGTTTTCCTACCGCACCTGCTCCCACACACACCTGTTTTCCTACCGCACCTGCTCCCACACGCCACAGGCCTCCCACAGCCTTGAGTTGAGCTCCGGCCCCGCATCCCTGAACATGCGCTCCGCCGGCAGCTGGCCCGGTGCTGGCCCCAGCCGGGAGGTGTCCAGCACACGCTCGGAGACTGTGTGCGCCAGCAACCCGGAGGCAGCCTACAGCCAGCGGGGCAGCCAGTTGCCGAAACACAGGTGCTATTGGGGTGAGCTGCCGTCCTCTATACACTGTGTAGGCTAGTATAATCAACACACATCTTCAAGCCATCCGCCAGTCAAAAAGTAATTTCGGGCAAACCCGTGAATGGCATGTAATGGTGGTGATGAGTTCTTGATTGGAAGCAATTGTGGTGACAAGCAAACCAACAGACCGCTTGAACTCCATGGCACTGTACGGGCAAGCACTTCATGACAATTTGAGAACCCCAATCTGCTTTGCGCTGCTGAGATCTGTTTGCTCCATCTTACAACGTGGAATAGCGCCGTGAAATTGAATACACACACTAGTCACACTGTAAAACACTGTAAAACACTAGTCACACTATTAAAAGATTTCAAAAACAGTATCAGGCCCAGAATTGATTCAGTACTGGCAAACTTGTTTGTTTTTGTGGCAAGCCCTCCATGACACACATCACACCTGTGTTGCGAAGAATGAAAAGCGTGCCATGTGATACGCCCAGTAGGCAGCCGCCTGCACGTTGCCTGATTGGGCCGCCTTGGTGGCAATGGCCCGCAGCACCTCTGTCAACTCGCCCCTGTGAAAGCAAACAGAGGTGCGACACGGCAGCCCGGCCAATTGTTGGCAGCATAGGCACAACGCCTCCGCCAACCCAGCGCTGTACAAATGCATGCACCATGGCACTCAGCACCTTCTCAGCGTAAGGCTAACCATCTCAGCTGCAGGGTAGGCACTGAGCCCCCATCAACAGGAACGCTGTACACAAGTACGGCCACAGCGGCAATGCATCATCTCAACAATCAGGTCACTTGCACGTGGCACAGAAGATTCGTGGCGTGCAGCATGGCAGCACTTTGATGATTTTTCACGCAGGTGCCCCATAGGCTTTCACGCCGAAGTTTTACCTCTGCGAACTGTAGGGCTTGTCAGGATTGCACCATTTTGCCACGCTGGCGTCTTGCTTGAACAAGACTGCATCTGCGGGCTTGTCTGACGGTGGTGGGTTGGGTGGGGGTGTCCGAGGGCCAGGGCCAGGGCTCTGCTGCTGCTGCTGCTGCTGCTGCCGCTCGCCTTGAAGAGACCTAGAAGTGAGGTCCCCGTAGAGCACAGGCTGACCTGAGGGTGACAGCACCACAGCCATACCCTAAGCACATGCATGCATGGTCGTGACACTTGCTCAGGTTGCACCATCATGCAACCGCCACGTCACGCATCTCGAATTTCATCCATGTGCGCACTAGCAGCTGTGTTGAGGTATTAGCCATTTCTCCTGCCATTGCAATCGCGTCAATTCAATCACGTCGCAAGGAATCGCTTCCATCCAGATTGCAAGTGAGCTCCACGCGTTTCCTACCTTCCTCCTGAGGTTGCGCCGTGAGAGCGGTTGTGTGAGTGGCTCGGAGGGCCACGAGGCTTCGCGGTCGTGCATACGAGTGAGCGCGCAGCTGTTGAGGAGAGTTGAGCGCCTGCATCTTGGCCAGGCGTGGTGATGCCATGAGAATGCCGGAAAGAGAGTTGTGCGAGAAGAATAGCCTTCTGAGCATCTACGGGGGATGACTTTTCTTCGTTGATGATATGCGAGATGGCAATTGAGCGTGCGAAAGAATCTGAACAGTGTACCACACGCCTATCCAATCCACACACATCGGCTCATCCCGTAGTAACGTCCATGATGATGGACGGGCTGTATCCGATCAGCCACCTTGTTTTGTGGCGCTTTGTGGGTGGCGCCTTGTGGCGGTCTTGTGGAGGTTCCGCTAGGTTAGCCAGGTAAGGATTTTTGCTAGGGCGCTCCGTGGGGTGATAGCCACAAGGGACTCGCCAGCCCTTGCTGACACGGCTCAATGACTCTTTACAAGTGGGTAGCAATGGTTCCAATGCAAAAGATTGCCGTCGGTCATATATGTGCAGTACATATGAATATTGAGTTGAGAGTCATACTGTTTATTGGAAAGGTATACATTCTCACGGCTAAGTTTAACTCAGGGGGCCCACACCAAGTGCGAACACTAATACGCCATGGCTGGATACCGTCCTGACCAACCCTGAGCAACAAAAAGCAACGTGAAGGAGAAACCAGGAAAGAAAGCAGAGGTCAAAGCGCCGAGGACAAACCGACTGGGGACAAGCCTACTGAGGACAAACAAACCTTAAAAGGAGAGACACACCATGTGCATGTTACGTATGTGTGGCGCACGAGCATGTGATTGCGTGCATGGGGCAAGGCTGCAGTCTGCAGGCCAAGCATGAGCTCAACCCTATGATTGAATGGCTCAAAAGTGGTCACACCTGAAGGCACCCAGTGACCTCAGCTGGCTGACTCAATGAGCGCGGCAGGATCGGAAAGGGTGGCCAAGGTTGGCAAGGTTAGTTGTAGGCGTCGTTGTTGTGCTTGTCTAGCGAGCCAATCCCAGAGCGGAATTCGGGTTGGCGCATCTTGCTGGAATGGCCACTCACAGGCTACCCATGGATGTGCTTATCGCGAGCTGAGACGCCGTGTGCGAGCAGAACTAGGTCCAATGTCGCACGCCACTCGGCCACCATACGCGAAATTCTGCGGACTTCCACGTGTGCATCAAGACCGAAATCGTGCAACCTACTGCCAATGGCTGACAGGCTGGGCCTGTGTTGGCGACAAATTCAGGGGGCTGACAGGTGCTGGATGGCGAGCAAGTATTGAATTCAGATGGTGGTCACCGGCTGCCGACCGTGGACTCGCGGTGTTCTCTCGACACTGAATTGCGATGTGCCGTTGCAGTGTGGGCCAGAGCACCGAAGACATGCATGACAGCAGCAGATGCCACTTCTTTGAGGCCTTGAATACAGCCTTGAATTCAGTTTAACAGATCAATCTGAAAAAGAAACACTGGGTAGAGGGCTGCAGGGGGCGACAGTCCATCGAACTATTGATTTCAAGAACGTTGCGAGTGTTGTTGTTGTTGTTGTTTACATGGCGCTCAGTCTGGGGAGGGCTGCTCAGCAGGGGCAAGGAGGAAAGGTACTTAGATAACCTATGTAAGTTACGAGCGTGGTTGGCGAGGCAACATAGAAAGAAACCCTCTGAGAAGAGAATCCCAGGCTTCATCTGGCATCGCTCTGCGCAGCTGCATGACCAGGTTTGATGCAGCCGGCAGCTGATATCTGGCACGTGGTGAGGAAGAGGTGAGCGCATCCAGGATGGAAGCGGTCACCTCGGAAACGTCACCGCCTGTGTCTTCGCTGATCTTGGCCAGTGCGAGCATCTACATGCACAGGTGGAAGGCAAGCATCAGCCATCAAGGACCAGAGGAAGGTGGTGGAGAGTCCTCCTCAAAGCAAGTAAAACGTTTGCGTACGATGTTTGGTCGCACTGTGTGGCGTTGGTATCCAATCAAACGTAGACATCATGACAAGCGCGCGCGCAAAAAGATGTTTGCCAGTTCTGGGACAATTTGTGTGTGCGACTCACTAGTGGTGATACGCATTCTGGGTCAGAACAGTCATAGTGATGATAAGAACTAGTAGTAATGATAATGCATACGTGATAATCCTATGGCTCCTGGCCATTTGAGACTT
Organism: Chloromonas sp. AAM2; assembly: GCA_004335635.1. Taxonomy (NCBI): domain Eukaryota; kingdom Viridiplantae; phylum Chlorophyta; class Chlorophyceae; order Chlamydomonadales; family Chlamydomonadaceae; genus Chloromonas; species Chloromonas sp. AAM2. The sequence continues at coordinate 22,143 of QAXH01005084.1, forward strand.
TTTCACAGCAATTTGAGCCTGCTGACTGTGACAATATGCCTTGAGCGCTGCACAGTTCACAGGGAGTGTTGCGACAGGCCCAACTGCATGGATTGTATGCATGACTGTATGCGGGAGTCAACATCTTTGGAGCACCAATCGCTACACTGGTACCAAAGGCACCAACCGCTCAAGAAGCTTGGCTGCGACATGCCCTTCATTTTCTGCAGACAAACCACCTTGACCTGTTGCTGTTGCCATACCTGTTGCATCTGGTCCTCATAGACTTCCCTATCTTTGGTTTCCCAGTTTTCCATGGTAACGTCGTACGAACGCTTCCAGATCGGAGTCTTGATGGGGCCAGGTTTGATCAGGGCCACCTTCGAGGGCGGTGCATGTAGTATGCCCTTTGCATAATTGTCCTTGTGAAAAAGGCGCATCAACAGCATGCAACGTCATGCACACACAAGCTTCCGTCTTGCTCAGATGCACAATTGCTGCTCAAGTCATCTTCTGTTCCAAAACAAGATGTTTGCCAGTTCTGGGACAGTTCCTGTCAGGTTTCCACCTTTCTCGAGGTGGTGGTGGACGGGAAAGGTGTCATCCTGTCCTGTACTGGAGGTTGGAGTTTGTGTTTGTTCAACGTATTATTCATTTGGTTGTAGACCAACACATCTTGTTTTGTGGGACAAGATCGAGGTCAAAACACAAATCGCGGATTCGTATCACAATCCAAGCCCACCTTGATGCCTTGTGGCTGCAGCTCCAGCCGCAGCATGTCGGCCACAGCCTCCAACCCAAACTTTGTGATTGAATACCTGAAATGCACATACAAAAACTGCTGAGCATGCCTTTCGCAGCTTGCTGGCGGTTTGTCAACGATGTCTTCTAACGCCTGAAGGTGCTCTTAGCGCCTCAGCTTGGGAATGGACGCATAAATGACCACTGATTGGCTAACACAAACGCTTTTTACAAAAAAGGTCGAATTGCAGGCACAGCACCAAGCAGCCCCTGTGCAACAGGGCAGGCAAGCAATCACCAAGCCTAGTTGTACTTATTTGTTTGTTCGTTGACCTGTTCTTCAACCATTTACGTATTGATGGATTGATTTACTTACTTTTAGTCGTTTACTCATTTGTTCTATTCTTGAATATATTTACTTGTTTTTTGAATTTTCGTTTTGTTCATGTGATCATCTATTCATCCATTATTAATCTTGCACACTCACGTGGCAAACATCGGAAGAGCCACTGTGCCCGCTAGGGAGCTGATGAACACAACCCGCCCTTTGCGTTCACCGCGGCGCAGCATTGGCAGGAACGCCTGCAGCTACAAACGCAGTACACTAGTCTCTTGCATGGCTTTTTGCTAGCGTTCGCGTTCGGTGCATGTGGGCCCCCCTGATGTAATAAAAAAAACATAGAACACTCAACCTCGAGGCCCATTTGGAACACGTGCAGGGTTGGGTTTAGGGTCAGGCTCGTGTCTATGCCATGATGAGTTCAATGGTGTTGTTGGTGGGCTTCAGCTCAGCTCGGCAAGTCTCAAGACAATGATGCATTTTCCTTGTTGTGAAGCTGGTCAATAGAATTGCGCTCCTGCTGATCGTGTCCCACTATATCCATTGTTCAGCAGCCAGTGCCAACCACTATGTGTCAAGAGAGATAGGTAGGTAGGTACCCACTGTGGGGAGTCTGACTGATCATTAAGTGCTTCTGCACTCTGGGGTACGTCTCATGCTCCTTCTTAGAAGATCCCATGACCCACATTCCATCAATAACTGTCCTTGCCCACATATAACACGAATAACTGCCCTTGTCCTACATCAGGTACAGAGGATACCAGTACACTGACGAGCCCCCCATCTATTCAAGTACTATCTACCCACCCCCCCACCTGTGTCATCTTAATGGATCCGATGAGGTTGACTTCCAACTCATCCCTGAGCACTGCATCAGACAGGTGCTCGAGAGGTGACAGAGAGCCTTTTCCTGCGTTATTGATCAGCGCTTGCACGCCCTGCAGTGGACCTACTTCGTCCCCTACTAGCTGTTGAGCATGGCTGATGTGCTCAGCCTTGGTCAAATCGAGCACAAATGGCACTATGCCAGGCTGCCCAGACATGAGCGTGGCCTGTTGTGGATACTGTACGCCAGCGAACACGTGCCATCCCTGTCAGCACAGGCACAGGCACAGGCATGTCTGCATGACAGACCATGTGCAGCATCATGCAAAACTCTGCAAATTCTCTCGCAAAGCAGCCAGGGGCGAAGGATGGCCTGTTGTGTGTCGATCAGATGGCTTTGATAAACTGGGTTGGCATGACCTCAACTGGCGCCGGGGTGGCTTGAAGTATGACACAGGGTTGGGCTGCTGGCATAGATATGTTGTGCCGGCTGCCAGGGGAACCGAATGAGGGAACTTGGTGAGTGATGGTCAGCGACACAGTGACGACCAAGCTCTGCAGATTTGGTGAAAGTTCCATTTGGCCTTTTGGAGCCACTGTGTTTTTTGAATCCCTCAAACGGCCAGTGTGCCACGGCCAGTGATTGCTCCCAGACGTCATGATATCCAGTGTGTCACGATGATAGCTCTAAGCTGACTGATTTGTAGTGGGTGGCTAGCTTCCTGTATGCTTCACGCACCTCACGTGCAAGCATGAGGGCAGTTGCATGTCCGATGCCACTGCCTGCGCCTGTGATGACTGCTACTGGAGCCTGGATCGTGCCCTTGGTGGCCGTGCATCTGACGGGCGAGCATCTCCTGCTCGCTCTCAACTGTGGGGGCTTCAAACACCTGCTACGTCCAGCCCATGACAGCTGATGCTGTTGCATGGCTTCCACACAGTGTTCCTTCACACGCTGGAGGGGTCGAAGGAGGGGCAGCCCTGCAGCATCAACAGTATCTGAGCCCGTCAGAGCACAGCAGAGTACAGGGCTGCACACAGAGACGTTGCAATTCAAGTGCTAGCAACAGTCAGGCTGTATGTTCTGTCACTTTTGAGTCACCAACTCTTCGTTGGTCGGTTGACGTCAAAAGAAACTGACAGCGCCCGAAAAGCATGGAATCAGATGTGGTCACGACAGATGACCACAGACACACGAAAGCGCGGGCTTAACCGCAGCCAAGTCCGGACGCAGCAAGCGAAATCACCACTGATCTGTCATCTTTGGGGGCCTTCTTCTCCTCGCGTGTCAAGGGGTGGGCCGCACATCGTCATATCCAGTGCAGTGAACGCCAGGAGATGGGCTAGTGTCGTGGCCCGCATGGAATTCTATCATGGCCTGCATGAACTTTGCATGATGAGCTCATACCCCGACGCTGGTATGACAGTGTGCCGCCCTCCATCTTGCTTCAGACTCTGGTTTACCATCACTAATTGTTGAAATGCCTGTGCCTGTGCCTGTGCTGACAGGGATGGCACGTGTTCGCTGGCGTACAGTATCCACAACAGGGCACGCTCATGTCTGAGCAGCCTGGCATAGTGCCATTTGTGCTCGATTTGACCAAGGCTGAGCACATCAGCCATGCTCAACAGCTAGTAGGGGAGGAATTGGGCCCACTCCAGGGTGTGCAAGCACTTCTCAATAACGCTGGCAAGGTCTCCCTGTATATATATGTATATATGTATTTACACCAGGGAAGCCGTCAGAGGACACGGAACGGGATGGGCACCGCCCTGGCCTACCCTGAGCAAGAAAGCAAAACGAAAGCAAGGAACAAAGCAGGCACCTCCCTGTCACCACTCGAGCACCTGCCTGATGCATTGCTCAGAGATTAGTATATATTTGTAATATATTTTGATAACATCAGGGGCCCCACATGCACCGAGCGCGAACGCTACCAAGCCATGCAAGAGACGAGGCTGGATACCATCCTAACCAACCCTGAGCAACAGAAGACAACTTTTAAGGCGAAGAGCGAAGAACACAGAAGTCGAAGCACTGTGGACAAACAAAGCCGTACTGCCAAAGGCTGTCAGACATGAATTGATGAGTTTGAAGTCAAACTCAGCAGGTCAACTGTGTGTATGCTGTTTGACAAAATGGCACAACAGCTACCACCCGCACACATTCATCACAACTGGGAGCAGGGCGGTAGCAAATAGGAGAGAAGCTCAATAGCAAAAGCTGCAAAGGGTATCAGTACAGCAACGTGTTCAAAACACAACACCACACCACAGCACACATGCAATACCAACAAAAAAAGATGTTTGCCAGTCCTGGGACAGTCCTTGTATGAGCCCTTGATTTTTTCCAGCTGGGTACGGACACCTACAGAAGCCAATCATTTCTTGATGCAATGGACAATGTCACGCATCAAACGTCAGAAACTCACAGACTGTGCGCATGGCCGTCCTGACTTGCGAGTTGAAAGGATGCGAAGACAAGCACAAGCATAACCCAGAATTTGTACAGAGACTTTTTGGACAACTGTGTGTGCGCATGACAGTTACCACCCGCAGATCAGCCGTGCTGTTGTGGGTGGTAGCCGTTCTGTGGCTTCCAGCACCTCATATGCATACGTGGCGGCTCAAACCTTGGGTCCGCTTTGTTTGGCTACAAGTACGGCACCCTACATACATGCATCCTACATACATCATTGAAGGAGATGACCACCATCTACGCCTGCCGCTAATCAGCTCCTGCTTTGCCGAAGCCAAGCAGCAGGACAAATTGAGATTGGACTCAGTCTGTGCGGCATACCACAAAACAGCACCGTTACAAAAACAAAAGGAGAAACGAGCGACGACCTTGTTCCGTATCATCTTATAAACTCACAGACTGTGCTTTGCTACCTCATGCAAACCCAGGACAACAGGACACCCTTACACATGCGAGTCCTCAAGACCAGAGCAGCCCTTCCCTCATTTAATATTGTAGCCATGCATCAGCCAATCCATAAAATCAAGATGGCTGATGCAACAGTCTTCTGACCAATGCAATGCCTCAACTGCATCAGGGACATATGACGTATGGCATGCTGTTTAAAAATGCTTGCAGTGCAGGGCTTGTACCCTAATGAGATTGCTGATGGACAGGTGGAGCGCCATGTAACTCTGCCACACCCTGACCACTCCAAGCCACATACTCATAACATGCGTGCATCTTCTCACTCCTGCCAGCTTTGCCTCACGTGTGTTGGAAGATGTGTTCTAGCCATAGTACTGCGCCATGTACTGGCAAAGTGGCTTGTGCTGCTTCCAGTGCTGCTTTTGGCAAGCCACTGAGCAGTAGCGCACTGTCTTGCATGCCTGGCACCATGACAGTGATGCAGGAGCACTGCCTTGCTGTGCCGCCAGCTGCGCTTCACTCTTACCGCATGTGGCACAGGTGGTGGGCCACCAGGCACCGCCTGGAGCCATGAAGGGCTGGGCACTGCTGCCATCCACACTACTGCCACAACCCCCTGCACCAGCTGTACCACTTGCAGCCCCTGCAGTGCTGCCAGCTCCTGCAGTGCTGCCAGCTCCTGCAGACACTGGAGCGCTGCTCTGGCCGGCGTCTGAACTGCTCATGCTCGCATGGGGTGCACCTACTGTTGACGCTACTGCTGCACCGGGTTGGCTATTGGAGTACAACGCCTCGTGCATTGAAGCTCTCACACTATCCAAAGCCTGCTTGCACTGCCGCCGTTGCTCATGCCTTTGCTTGCCCTTGAGCCTGCTGGGGCCTGCCCTTGCTGGCTGCTGCGCTGTCCATGCTGCTAGCCGTGCTGCTAGGTCTCTCACTTTCTCAGCTGATCTGTCTGCGCTCTGTGAGGCATCCGAGCCTGATGATTCGTCCCCTCCTGCTGCCCCTGCAGCTGGCAGTGCATGCCCCTCTGCTGGCGCTGCAGCTGGCAGTGCATGCCCCTGTGCAGGCACTGCAGCTGCTGAATCGTCCGCACCTGCGGGTTCTTCTGCACTTGCTGGTTCCGCTGCAGCTGCTTGTGATTTCACTGGCCGGGCTGCACTGTCTGGCTCAGCTGCAGCTGCTTGAGCTGTCACCGGCCGGTCTGCACTTGTGCCCTGTACACCGCTTGCCATGGGCTTCTCGCCTCTAAATCCCTGCAAGCTGGGCTTGCTCAAAAGCGTGGCCATGTTGAAGCAGACCCCATTCGAAGATCGGCACAAGCCCCTGACCAACACCACCTCGCCTCCTTCAGGGCCGCAGGAGTCGCCTGCAGGCTGGCCATCCCTCTGCAAGCCTTCAGTAATCCAACCGCCGGCGATTCGTGTGTTGTCCAGGAGATGCATGGTGTCAGGGTCTGCAGGTCATACAACAGGCAAAAGAATGTAACTCAGACGTGAGACATGGCGGTACAGATTCCATCACGTGTGTCCTGTGACGGTTTCTCTGGATGTAAAAAGGTGTATAAAGACATGAAACTTGCCTGGGTCCGCACACAGCCACATTCAGCTTGCAAGGACCATTAGCTGACGTGCCAATGATATGTAATGATGATGCTGATTCTAATCATGTGTCATACACACCGGACAGACCAAGGTCTGCAACCCGCGCAGGTCAGCATGTGACACAGTTGAAGCGGGTTGGAGATTTGAACCGCCCATGACGTGCGCCTAATCCATTGTTGCATTTGCCAATGTGAACTCACATACATCGGGGTCCTCTTGACACTTGCCCACAACACAATCTTTGAGGCTAACAAACCCGTGCGGCTCGACTGCTGCCCATGGGTACAACATCTGCCCCTTGAGTGCCAGCTCACAGCGGACCTGCAATGCACCAACAGCAGCAGCAGTGGTACTTACAGCTTTCTACCGCCACAGGACACGGGACGGGATGTGCACCGCCCTGACCTACCTTGAGCAAGAACGAAGACGAAAGGCAGGTAGAAGGCAGAACTGGCCCGGAGGCAGAAAGGAACAAGGCAGAAAGTCAGGCCACCGGCTATGGTGCAGTGGTGGATATGCAAGCAGGTGGTAGAGCAATAGCAGTGAGTGCCTGTCTGAATAACCATAGCGCTTGGTGTTCCTAGTTGGGATCGTATGTTTGACAACAGGGTGACGTGTGAAGTAGGGCAACACACATACTGTGCTTCCACCATTCACATCATGTTTAGGTAACAAGGCCACAAACCAAGCAGCCGCTTCTTGAGCGTTCTGACTACATTCCATAGCAGTGTGCAGCAGCGCTCTCAAACCCACCATGCCCACGTTGCCAGGCCCTCTGACTGTCACACCGCACTGGTTCTTTGCCCCGTCCATCTTGCAGTCAATCAGCTTGGTCTTGCCGTCGCGGGTGAAAACGACAGCCTTTGTCCCGCCGCGCCAGAGCCCCGACCGGCGCAAAGCCTCTAGATCTTCGGGCATGTGCGACGTGATGGTAGTGCGCTCGATGACTGCCTCAACAGGTTTGTCCTTCTGACCCAGGGACAGCGCATGTCCAATCCCATGCTGCTCCACGACACAATCAGTCATAGCCAGGCGTGCACCCTGCCACACAGCGACCGTTTCCAGCAACTCCTTGTTGCCCTCAGACTGCGCACAACAGTCAAAGACAGCATGTGTGCTACTTCAAAATCGTAGTGACCCTGGGACCCCTATACGGCCCGCCATACGATTGATATCAATGGCACGGCTGGAGTTTGTAAGCTGTAGGGACCCAAGTGTCCTTACGGATTCCATGTGAACGTTGAGGCCACCGCCTCAGACCTCGAGTGCATGAGTTTGCGCACAGCTTTCCTATCGCGCTGCGAACGCGCAACTTGCTGAGCAATAGCAGCGAGATCTTACCTTTAAAATGCACCTTCGCACGGCGCAGGTCACGGCAGGCCCGTGGCAGACCACACAAGCTTGGGGCTCTTCTGCTAGCCCAGGTGCAGCATTCGTTGTGATGGTGCATTCGTCCAGCTCCACCCTGAGCTGCCCTTGCTGATTTGGGAATGTCTCTGCCTGCGTTGGAGTGGGGGACAAGGAGAGCGCTAGCAGCAGGCCAATAGCCAACATTAAACGAAATCGGGTGCCAGCAGCCTCAGGTAGACAGTATGTGCTAATCTACGATGCAAGAGATAGTAACCTTCGCCAAATGATGGCCGCGTTGAATGCTGGAGCTGTACGCACCTGGACCCCAATCATGCAGCCGGATATCGTTGTGTTCTTGACATGGAGCACTGGAGGGTCCTCTGGGTCGGGAACGATGGTCGGCAGGTCGACGCACTGGATGCCCACGCGATAACGACATTCCTTGAACTCACAGCTGTCGACCACAACGTGTGAGGCTTTGCTGCAAGACAGAAGCGCCACGGGGCTCCGCATCTTATTTGAAATAAAGCAGGAAGGTGTGCTGCTGTTCGACCGAGTACTGAAGGTGCAGCGCAGGAAGCTGCAGCCAGGCACGGGCTGAGTCAGGCACACGAAAGTGCTGTCGAACTCCGAGTCTTGCGCGACGACCGTGCCTCCAATGCAACTCAGCGTGTATGGAGACATGCCCTTCTTTGAAAGCATTGAAAGGTGCGCCTTGACGCGCACTAGCCACAGCGCGCCACCAAGTTCAACAAAAACGGCACTCTGGGTTGGGTTGTTTGGGTCGCTTTTGGGTGTGATGATGGGACGGTGGTGAGGCCCCTCCTGCTCGTCAAGAGTGCAGCCAGTCAAGGCTAGCTTGCTGCCTTGGCCAACAACCCGCACTTGCTGCGCAGGCACACAGCAGGGCAACTCCATGACAAGTATGAACATGTGTTCGCTGGTCGTTTGGTGACTGGATTTTTGAGCCTGCGTTTACCTGCATTTGGTTCAAATCAAGTCGAGCCAGCTGCCTGCCGGTGTATTATGCAAAGAGCACCAGCGCTGGAGTTGCTGGCCCAGGTGAATGTGACAAGACTGGAACCTGACCCGGCTGCCGTTCAAATGTTCACACTTGTGACTGACATGCACACATGCACGAGGCTGCTTTGTAGACACAGACGAACACGTGCATGAATCGCTCACCGGGCGCGTACCGAACACCATGTGCACCTGGCAGTCATGCAGCTCGGCCTTTGCACCATACAGCACCTGCGGGGTGACAAGCACATGGAGCAAGAAATGAAGCGCACGATGATTGCATGTGTCCAAGACACATGCCACACGCAGCGTGCCATGTCTGGTGCACAGGGCACGTGCACAGATAGCAAATCTCATTCTAGCTCTGGTAACCAGGCAAGGTCACTGCATGAACATTCGGATGCAAGGTGCTGGTGCAGTGCGCCATGCTCGATGCACTGGACGAAGGTACATACAGCAAGGCCACAGCAGCTGCAATCAGCTGATCGCAGAATGGCCACTGATTGTTTGGCAGTGTCAGCAAGTATGTTCTAGTAATGTGCAGAAATCCAACCTGGTTGACGTGCACACATCATGAGCACAGACGATGCTCTTGTTTGCAAGCAGCCAGCTGAGCAGCAAAGCAAGTCATTCTGGCTCTGGGTCACTCTCAATCACATACTAGGTAGGCATGGTGTACTTAATTCAGAAGGGGCATGTTGCTACAGACTTCTGAACAGCTGTGGCAGCACTATAGCAGGAATAAAAAGAGTGACTGGCATGAATGTGATGTTTCTTGTCAATGTCACACACTCAGCAGCCTTATCCCACACACCTCTATCATGGGTTGCACATTGTGCATGGAGCAGCCTTCCATGCGCAAGTAAGCACCACCCCCAGCAACAATGACTGCGGGAGACGTCACCATGCGTGGGTCGCCTTCCATGCGCAGTGTGCAGTGGTCCAAGGTGATGTAGGTGGAGCCCACATCATCTGCCCACACCAAGAAGGTGCTGCCGGAACTCTCCTGGATCTCTCCGCTACAGCGTGCAGGACCAATCACGTCTATACCCGTTGCTGCTGCGTCCCTACTCAATTTCTTATTTGCTGCTGCTATCAGCCTTTGTGGCAAATGCCTTTCTGCCTGCAGCTCAATTGTGTGGGGTGCGCTGCTCTTGGCCCGCCCCTTGGGTTTGGTTGTTGAAGGCACCTCCCTCACGATGTGCACATTGACCAAGGAGAGTCTGCGGCAGTGGATGTCCAGGGCTGGCTCGTTACCAGGCAGCCTGATGTGGCCGTTCCTGAGGGTGACATGCGCTGTGGCATTGGCACACAGGTCACGCAGTGCATCCAGCTGTTCAGGAGTGGTGAGGATCCTCTCATGCAGGTCCACGGTCACAGGAAAGGCAGACCAACTGTGCCTGGCCTCTTGCAGGCTGAGCACCAACTCCCCGTCCTGCAGCAGACAGGCATCAAAGAAGACAATGAAGGCAGCATGCCACACCCAAAAGGCTGCTGGAGTGACTCATGTATCTAGATGGCCGTGGATCAAATACATGTGGCGGCATGATAGATAATGGCATGGGAGATAGTGATACGTGGTGGGCTGCACAATCACCGGGCAGGGCAACGGGAGCAGCAAAGGCAACATGACTGAGATCAGTGCAGTCACAGCGCCAGGCTGGCAATGTCTGTTCATGGTCCATGTCGGACCGCCCACGCTCCTGGCGTTGCAACTCAGCAGACAGTGGGCTTGCATCTCTGCACTTTGCTGTTCAGGCGCAACTCTTTGTGTCGCGGGTGCCTCTGCGCGCTGCTGCATGCGTGCCCCTGTCAAAACGCAACCGGTCGTGCGTGTGCCATCCCACCTGATTGGCTGCCATGGCTGCGAGTATTGACCACCAGGCTCGCCGTGCTGCTATGTGTGGTGTTGAGGGTGCTGCCGCTGTATTGATTCCTCGCTATATTAAGCATGAAGCGCCGGTGGTGCAAGCCTACGATTCGTGCGATCGTAGCTTGCCACACGATAAAGGGGTGTAAATGCCGCTGTGCTATGCCGCTGTGCTATCTGAACGATGCTCAGTTGCAGAGCAGATGGCAACAAAACCATAAGTGAGATCATAGGACAGCAGACACCGTGAGAATCATGAATCGCACACCACGCAGACCGCCGGGACACAGCGCGCCTTAAATGAGGTGAAATCATGAGAGGTTTCCAGTCTGTATAGGTTTGTTAACAAAACTGGTATACTCGTGAGGCGTCTCCTCAACATCAGCCCCACTCACATGAAAAGCACATGGTTCAAGTTACTCAGGCCCCTGAACGGATTGTGCGACAAGCCTGCCAAAACAAAAGCTGTGGAGAAGCTGCGCAGGTCATAAGGCGGAGTCATAACGTGTGCGCGCGTGCGCGCGTCCAAGACAGCGACTTGTCTGTTTGATCCATGATGCTAGCTAGAAGGGAAGGGAGAGGAATGACATGCATGCGGAAAGGGAAAGGAACGACATGCAGGCCATAGACAGCAGTGCGTCACAGCACAGTGGAGATTCTTGGGCTGTCTGCGTCGCGCGCGACTGCTTTGATCGTCACACAGGCCAACCCACGTTGTTGCGGTATGCCAACCTAGGCTGTGAGGGTTGAGGCGAGGCGCAGCTGCGATTTCAAAAGCCACCTGAGAGTGTGAGCTTGCAAATGTTGCGTAACCAGTGTGGGGAAGATCTGCGAAAGTTTACCCTTCTAGCCTTGACTGGTTATATACATCTCGAGAGAGAGATGTACTACAGTGGCTCCATCCAAAGATCTCGGACAGCCACCATAGGCAGTGTGGCTGGCTGTGCACCCTGCAATGTGCAAGGCCGCTGTGGCACACCCCCACAGCAGCCCTGCAGGCAACCTGAGCCCCACTGCCCTGACCATCATGTCACGCTACAATACATCATGTCACGCTACAAAAGAAACAACCACCCTCTGATGATGTATTACTGCCTGATATGCTCAGTTCAAATATTGCATTGAAAACAAATGTTGCGTAACAATAAATAGGAGAGTTGCCCTGGATAGTGCAACTAGTAAACGCTGAGCTGGAGATCTCTGACTGCACCTGTGAGCACGACCAAATGCCCCAATGCACGACCACCGCTGCTCTGAACGCTGCTCTGTGGCTGTGGCAATTTTGTAGTGCGTTTTGTGTAGACGCCAAGGCTTCCAAGGCCGCAGCAGGCGCGGCAACATAGCGAAGAGCACCCCCACTTTTTATGCTCAATTCAGAGCCCATGTCAGCTTAGGTTTGATCATTGCCCACGAGCAGCTGTGGCGTTCCCAGGAAATGACCGCTGGGCGGCAGCTGTTGCACGACGGTGCCACACATGAGACTTGACAGGTGTTTTGAAGAGCGGCAAGGCATGAAAACCTGCAGTGCAATTCTGTTCAGGTCCATTCACTGCCCTGAGTTGGAACGCTCGTAGAAACGCAAGGTATCGGAAAGCGACAGGCAGGGGTAAGGAGGATACAAATTGGCATATGCGTATTACAACCAATGGCCCTGATGCAATCTGTCTGTTTCGGGTCACACGAAAAAAAAGATGCAGCTTGAAATCATACAGTTGATCCGCGAAACGTTGTGTTTTCTGTGTGTCAGTCCAGTTATGTTGGTACTTTGTAGCCAGGTTGCAGATGAGCTGTGATTTGAACCAGGACCACGTGCACGCAGTGACAGGGTTATCAGACATGTTGTTTCCAGGCCCAGGGCCTTTGAACAAGCAACAGAACGCACGATTAATGATCAATTCGTCACCTGCAAAGGGTGTCACAGGCAAAGACCTGTCTGTGCCACGCAGTGGCTTATGGCAGGTTACGATCACACCTCTTCAACAGGTAAACTCAAAGTGAGAAGAAGCAACAGCACTGGCTCTTCGGTATTCCGATCATCAATATCGAGATACCTCACCTTGGCAAGTCATGCTGATGAGCCCACTCGGGGTCAATCAACGACAACTAACAACCCGAACGAAAGATGTTTGCCAGTTCTGGGACAATCCTTGCGTGTCAGCATTGGAACCTCGCGTGAACATCCTTACAGTACTGGTCTGCTGCCCCGTAGGTGTGAAATTAGTAATCTTCTGTACAGGTTGCCCGATTCTAGGACAATTCTCAACGGTGTTGCCACAGGTGCAGTGCCATTGGGATGAAGAGACCTTGAACGCAATGGGATGGGTGACAACAACTACTAAGCCCTCAACCGGCTGCAAACACTCTGATCGAAACTGCGTCGACGTTCAGATTGCTACGGCAGGCATTGCCACTATGCAATGACGCATGTTCAACACTTGGTACAGTGCCCTGCTGTTCTATGCCAGTGGCTTGGTGAACGATAGTGCCTTGGTGAAGCTGTTGAGGTACTTGGTGCCTGGTACAAAGCCTGCCTCCTGGAACATGGCGCCGAGGTCACAGGACACGTAGTTGCGGTAGTAAGGTTCGTTGAAGTCACCTGGAAAGCACAACAGGCAGTCTACAGAGCTCTACCTGAATCCATTGCTGTGCAGCAGCGCCATTGCTCCTTTGCAGCAGTTGTAGCCGCAGGCCAGAATGTAATGGTTTCTTTTTTGTGGAAGCCTGACACTTCCACGGCCTGCAAATGGGGCCATGCGTTCCGCATACAAACATTGCATGCACGTGCGCTCAGTGTATGTCGAGGAGCGCAGCAAAAATATGCACTTGAACAAGAATCTGTGATAACAAAGACTGTACCAATAGTAATGATCATGATTCAACGTTCAGCCAGCCCAGCCAGCAGCACCAGCATTGCTGATGCTTGGCCTTGCTATTCATTCTGATCTGGACAAGTCAGCATATCGCACAGAACCACACCACGGCTGAGGTGGGAATTCTCCGGCATTTGTAGAGGTTCCATTTGAGGGCGGTCACACGTAGGCAAATGATTTGGGTTGAGAGGCGGCAGATGAGGCCTGAGTTTGCCAGCGGTCACACTGAAGTGTTACACAATGATTCGGGCAAGCATCAGGACCAGGTGTTCAAACGCTTTCTAGCCCACAGCAGAACAGCCAACAACGAGACAACAGCTAGGTTGAGACTGCACGGAATTCCTAGCACGCATGCCTTGGTGCGTGCATCACAGCTCAAGGCAGCATTCGTGCCTGGATTGCATGCGTGGTGGTCCCTTCATGGTAATGACAGTCCTTTGAAGGGGTGTGAATTAATTGCCAGCAGTCGTGGCAGGAGCCTTGGCTGCAGTAGTTGTAGACAAGTGTGTGATGCTGAGTGTACGCGATTGGCCGTAACTCTGAGAGCAGGGACCACGTTCTTCTTCTAACTGAGGCACGTCGCCGAAGTCAAACGGACATACCGTACCTTCCCGATATCACCACGAGGCAGGGCGTTTTGATTATTAAAATTGGACCACGAGCTACCACGAGGCCAGGCTGGTAGTT
>QAXH01005086.1:1737-20848 GCA_004335635.1 Chloromonas sp. AAM2
TACCATGTAGGCATATGGACATCTTGAGCAACTCTGTTTCAGTGCGTTTTCAGTCAGCAAAATGTACATGTGTAATGAGTCAACAATTTGTAGAATGTATCAGATTGACCAGACTGTCCCAGTGTGTACTTAGCTAGTGTGTATCATCTGTCAGACAGAGCCGAGCATCGCCGGATTGCACAAAGTGCGTTACCGGTGGCCCTTTCACTTTGGGCCCCTTTCACGTTAACGATCGCCACTTGTAGACGTGTCTGCTTGCTGTTTGTGATGTCAGTACAGCCTGACTGTGCTCAGATGAACAGCCAGGCATGAGGGTTCAGCCTCGGGTTTCCAAATCTGTCCAGTTGTACAAAGTCAAAGATGGAAACCCGTGTGTTTTGTTTTGGAGGACGTGCCATGGTTCCCCTTTGTGCCATGGTTCTTTGGAACTTGGCAGACAGCCATGGAGTGCAAGCAGCAAATCGAGAGCCACCATAGGACACTCAATCACACTTTGCCACCATAGGACACTCAATCACACTTTGCCACGAAAACACAAACAAAAAACGTGCTCCAGTGGAACTCCCAGTAATTGTCCCAGAAGTGGCAAACTTCTTTTTTTTTCCACAGTTCCATTCCACTCCACAATGTTCCACTCAACATTCACTGACTGTTAAGAGGCTGCATGGCCCACGCCACCTTTCCATAGGTAGCTGATCAACTGACCACGCACAGTGAGCTGGCCGGACAGCACTGGAGTAAAGTGCAAATGCGCTTGCCCCTCAATGCCCATACAATCTATAAATGTTCAATAATGGTTCGCAAACAAGTCACAGCCTGTGCAAATTGCTCAAAAGGCCCAAGAGGCCCTTAAATGCAGTTGAGCAGTTGTTGTTACATGGCCTTCAGTCCAGGGAGGACTGCTCAGCAGGGGCTAGAGGGGAAGGGAAATAGGTGACCTATTGGTCACCACCAGAGGTCCAAAATGTTTTGCTAGGGTTCAGCTCGGGAATTTAGTACTCCAGGTCGGGCCAGTTCCGAGCTGGCGCTCGGGAACTGGCATTTCAACTCGGGGTTCACTCGGGATTTGCCTGTGCCAACTCGGGATTGTAGAACCAGGCGGGGGCTGCGCCCGGTTCCCCCCGGTTCCCTTGCAACCCCCTGCCCTTGATGCGCAATTTTTTACATTACAAATCCAACTTTGTAACATACCAGCTGCCTCATCAAAAAATCATCTGGATTACTGTCATTGTCAGTCCATTGTAGGTGCGCCAGTTTGGTCCTTCCCTGCTCTGAGTAGGTCAGGGCGGTACACATCCCGACCCGTCATCGGGTGATGCCTCATCATCATCTGCATTTGCAAGGTCATCTGGGTCACTGTCAACCTCATTGGCAGGCTCTTGCATCTCCTCAAAACCCGGGTCATCCTCATCAGACTCGCACTGTGACAACAGCTGATCTTCCACCTCAGGAACAGCCACCTCACCAGGAGCAGACTTCAGCCAGAACTCTTTCAGCCTGGATGGGCAATCACCCGCAACACCAGCAGTTGGACGTGTGCCCATGTCTGACAAGATTTCTGCGGCCTGGGCACTCGACTCACTTCAACTCACCACTGCACCCTAAGCAACAACCGCAAAGTCAACTTGAACAATACCCTAGTACAGAAACCTGTCAGCATCACAAGGAAGACATCTCCCAGCATCACAAGGCAGACAATCTCTACAGCATCACAAGGCAGACACGCAATCCCACACCAGAAGGCTGACGTGGCACAAACTGGCCTTCCCGTGCCGTTACTGTGGGGCGATGCCGTGGGGAGGTGTGGCATACAGTAGCTATGGCGGGGGCGGGGGCCGAACACGAGGATTAGCAACAGGAGTTGTGCACATCTACCCATAGACAACTGTAAAGCCTCGTACCAGCAAATATCGCAGATCAACTGTCAACAGTGTCAGTAGCTTGAAGGCACGCATGAACGCAGCGTGCCACTTCCCTAGGGCCTTGCATACAAAATTCTTGCACACATTGGGTCTGAAAAAGGTGTGAAAAACATGCACACCCAGGCTGCTCACGCATTTGAAGAGCAAGTGGTGTTCATTATCGATAAATCTGCTACCTTGGGCCAGCAGTTTCACACCTCATGCAAAATCTCCGGTTGTAAGGCACGCAAGGTAAAACGTGTCTGCCTTCTCAACTCTCAAACCATGAGTGCCCAGCCTGAAATTGCTTAGGCTTTTCCTGGCTGATGGCTGATGGCTGATGGACTGATGGAGTACTCTAAAGACAGATGGCCAGGCAGATTCCTAAAACGTTTAATTTCCTCATAAGTGGTGGCACCTGACATGAATCAATTGTAAAAAGTTGTCTTTTTCCTATTTGCGGTAGCTGGGGATCTAGGGTCACCGTGCACGGGCCAAACAGAGCTCCAATAAGCACCCGTCCACTTGAAAAACACCACACCTTTAGAAACTGGGCTGGGAATGAGCAGCTGCACAACTTTAGATTCAACACCTATAGCCTGGAGAGCCTTGTCAACCTGTGCACACCAACAGCCACCAAAGGACGAGCTTACAAGTGCATCAGACTTGCACACTTGTTGCATCAAAGGGTTATCAGAAGCTATAGCCTTGTTCCAAAATGTAATGCAACCCTTCAACCAGTTGATTTGAAAAGGAACCTGACACGTTTCACTAAGAACAGCTTCTGTTACCGCTGAACGCTCGACTCCAAGCAAACGCCTGATGAACCCTGTGTACCTGGCCTGGAGCAGTTGAGCCGAAGCTTCCTGTCACATGATGAGCAACCCCACCTCGTTCCACTGCAGCAGAGCACCCAGCTGCCCCACGCACTTGCCCTGTGTGTCATGTGCCCTGTGTGTCATGTGCGATAATAAGCCATGGCGTGTTCTTCCATTCCTACTGTCAGTGACAAGCCATTCCTAGCAACAGGAGCTGTCCCAGACGACACGCATGGCAATGTGGTCTCTGCCCTTACAGCATACAGGCCATCCAGACAGCAGCATACAGCACACTGGTCACAGTAAGATCAGGCTTCCATGTGCTTCGTGCTGCCTGTCGCATTGCCATTCCTTCGATTCAACGGCAGTATGCTGCTGAGCTCGACAATGCCATTCCACAATTTCATGAACAGCTTAAGCTGTCGGGTCCGCCACTTCAAACTGCAGGCCTTGTGCTTTCTGATAGTCGTGCGTGTTGTGATCCACGACGTTTGTGTCGGATAGCTCCAGGTTGTAAAAATCCATGTGCTGCTGTCCTTTAAACAGAGGACCTGCGTGCCAGGTACCCTGCAATTGAAGAGCACATGGCTTGTGTCCAGCAGGTCAAGGGGCAGGACCATGCCATAGCAACACACGTGGCTTGTGCTTGAACCTCACAGCGCGCGGTCACTCTTCGTCTGTTGCCTTACCGCACCTGGGCCAAGGACACATAGCATTTGAATTGAGCTGCCTAGCCCTTCAGTGCATAACTTGCTAAGTCAACGTCATGGATTGATAACATGGTCAACATCCTACCTTCTCCATCTTTACGAACACTCCATGTGGGATGCGGAATGCATGCAAATCTTCCTCCTTGGGGTAGTTGGTGACGCTGCCTGAGGGCCTGGCAACTACCATGTACCAGTGGCCCATGGGCGCCAGCAACCCTAGGCACTGGGTCACCTGGACAGCAGCAAGGCAGCAGGAAGCGAGCCAAGTGGAGGGCGGCACACAACCAGGAGCACTACCTTCACCAAAACACGACCCTGCAGGACGAATAAAACCAGTGATGATTGGCTACCGCACCATCATCAGACCATCACACTATCACACCATCATAGCCGCACTAACCATCACGTGGATCGCACTAACTGCCATGAATACTGCAGCCAGTTGTTGTCCCGATTCTGCTTGTGATCCCAATCCTGTTGCACACAAGCACCCAGCACCCTGCACACATGAAGCAGGCCTACGTGGCTGTCCATGCATTCATGCCATGCCTCTCGTCCACACCACACGTAGAGATGCCACCTCAGCCGGACAGCACCTTGGAGTGATACGTGATGCGGTGAAATTTCAATCCTCTGTGGGGCAGGCGCATGACGTAGAAACGTGGCGTGCCATCCCCAAAGCCTTGCAATTGGGCATCCTCCTTATCGTATTCCTTCCCATCGTCAGTCACGCCTATCACCTGCACCAGTTGAGCAGTGGACCAATTGACATGGCGGAAAAATAGCAATCTTGCGGAACTGTGGAAAAACAGCAATCTCGCGTAGGGTTGTCCGGTGATCCACATCGAATTGCGCACCTGACCAAACGGTCTGAAAGACTCTGGCGTGACAGGCTGGGCGACTAGTGATCTAGTCTGCACTGTCGCTGGTTCCGGTGCGGCAGCCTGGCAAGGTCGCAGCATTACGCGCCTGTTCACCGCTGCGATGCGTGCAGTACCTGTGCAGGCTGTATGACGACCGTTAAGCTGCTGCATGTTGCTTTGACAACACTTCTCTACCCTTGCCCTGTTGCCCTGAACAAGTTTGCCCCACACCCACTATGAACCGTGAGTATGACCACGAGTGAGAGTGTGACCACGACTGAGAGTGTGCGGTGTGCGTGTATGGGTGGGTGGCAACAGTTGTGGGTGGGAAGAGAAAACTGGCGTTCATTGGTCTGACAATTGACGCTAGCTTGCTGCCCAGTGGACTGCTGCACAAGCCCATGACGTGCATGGCGCTCAATGCCCTCTCCAGGACTGCCGCCAGGCATCTCTGGCATGGAGGGGCCACAAGAGCGCCGAGTGAGCTGCTAGCAGCGCGATCATCGCAATTCAGCACCAACTCATCTCAGCAAGAGGGTAAGACGTCATCGATGCATCAGGTCATACTGCCAGCCGCATGGCCTGCAAGGAGCTACACCGTGTGCCTCTAATGCTGCATGCCTGTGTAGTTAGTTCAGACTGCGCCAAGTTGCTAGACGATTGCTTATGTAGCAGTTGCTTACAGCACTGTTGCTGTGGTCTGTCAGGCACAGGTTTGTTCGCGTACATGTAATCGTGCAGCTGTTTGAACTGTCACATTGTCAATTATCGATGCAACAGATATAGAGACATGCACGTGATGCCGTTGAAAGCAGTTCTGAGCTGTCGTTACAACAAACATCAAAGGACAGTGAATCTGAACAAAAGTGAAATCATTTGCACAACTGATACCCATTTGCGCCCTTGTGTCGGCAAAAGCGGGCAGGTGCAATGTGTACCTGCTGCGCAGCCACTGTGCTGCTGCCTCTTGCCTTTGGCCCCCTAACCCTAAACCCTAACCCTAAACCCTAGCCCAACCTTGCTGTGCCAGTGGCCTCCGTCTGCAGTTTGCTTTGTGGACCCCAGGACCATGCTGACTGGCCCCCAACAGGCAAGTCCTTTCAGTGTTGGACGGGCCGCATGGGATCACAGTTCATTGAGCTGCAGACTGCGCGCCTTGTGTGCTGCAACTCCAGGCATACAGGTTGTCTTGTTGGTTACCCAGCATGTGGCTGCGGCGGGTGCAGTGCGAGTCTGAACAGGTGCAGCTTGCTCTGGCTCATGCAGCTGCGTGGTTGCCGGTGCATGCTTGGCCTGTTGCGTGGGCTGAGTAGTAACTGGCTGTGCGAGGCTGCGGGGGATGGCAAGGAGCGCCCTGATGCTGCTGTAACGGGAGTGAATCGATGCGCCTCTAACTTGGCTCAAACTCAGCGCTGGCCCAGCTTGTCTTGTTGGTTACTTGTTGGGCAAGGCAGGCATACCTTTCATTTGGCGGGTTAATGAGGCCCAATGGCAGGTTACTGAGGCCTGATGCAGTGCATGAATACATATGCTTCCTGAAATTACACACACGGCAGCAGTGAAGCTGGGTTTGCGACGATTGAAAAAACGCTATTCATATCGTATAAGCCCACTGTCCTGATAATTCACAGATGAGCCTCATGGTGCATGCTGCAGGGCATGAAGTGCTGCATGCCACAGTACCATGACTTCAAGCGCACTGTGCCTGCATGGCAACCTTCAAGTCGAACGACTGCTTGTTTTCTCATCTGCAGATTGTTCAGGAGGACATGTGCACCCTGTCGATACCGGAGTCACTAGCATCAACCCTCGATCAAGTGAGGCGGCACAGGCACGCATGCAGCGGTATGGGAGCGCACACTACACCCAGCGGCTGTGATGCCCATACTATACTGTCATTGGAACAGCCAGCAACTGAATGTGTGCACCAGGGCATGAGAAATCTCTCGTGGGAATGTTGGGACAGTGGGAGTAGCCACTTTGCCATGTGCTACAGCTAAACCCTGTGGTACTTGCCCAGACTCTGGCTGCCCTACAACGGAAAGGTTGGCTGTTGTCAGCTGTGTATTTGTCTGCAAGTCAGTTGCTGGATGGTGTTCTAGCTAGCTTGCATGCTGCTGTTCCTGTGCTGGGACTGCCTCACAGGGTCACATGGAGCTGGGAGATGCCGACGACCCGCTCAATGCCTGGCTGTGGGGCAGACGGGGCGAGCTGTTTGAGATGCAGCTCGTGGGGGGCATGCCCACACGCTCAGGCAAGCACAGCACGCGATCAATACAGAACCTCTGGCTGTACAATGCAAGCATAGACGCACTTATGTACAATAGTCACAGAGCACAGAACGCTCAAAAGGTGCACAGTCTCCTCACACCTCCTCAGCATCGGTGTTGATCAAGTGCCGATCAATGCAAAACTACACCATGCACACGTAAACTGTAATGATGAGGAACACAGGTGATGACGCTCAACACGGAGAAGAGGGCTTGCACACACAGTGCCTTCATGCCTCTCAAGCTGTGGTGCTGATCATATGCCAGCCACAGCTGCCAGGGCCCGTGAAGAATTCTGCTCCAGCAAAGGCACGGAACGACTGCGAAAAGGCATGTCGGTAATGTCGGTCTGACAGTGCTATTTATGATTGCTGTTTTGGCCAATGCAAGAACGACTTTGAAAAAGCATGTCGCATCTCTGGCTTTGTGCTCTGATGATGCAGGATTTGCCGGCATCTTACCCAAGCAGGAGCTGGATCGGTTTATAACGGGTGGCCGGCGTCCCCCTCTCACGTGGCAGGCATTTCTCAGTCACATGGAGGGTGCCGGCCCAGGAAAGCCTCCACCATACCCCTTCCTATTCGCAGGTGAATACTACACACACGCGTTGTAGTGCGAGCCAGTTCCAGGACAGCACGGCCTATCAACCATACTTCAGTTTGTCAACCCGACACAGTCACTTCAAGTCAATCAAGGACGTGAATGGAGACCTAGTTAGGAAAGTAGCCTGTTCACCACAGCACGCTACTCAGGCCATTGTTTGTCCCTAGCACAACCAGTCAACATTTTTTGTGTGTGCCTTGGCCAAACAAGCTTGCTTCTCGCCTGTGCCGTACGTTGCGGTCACCGTTGTGTTGTGCTGTGAGCAAAGGCTAGCAAGCAAGGGGTTTGTGTTTTGCTTGCCACATGGTGTGTGCGTGCAGGCCGCATCCTGGAGTCCAGCCATGCCTCTGTTTACGTGCTCAAGGACGGGGGCCAAGTGACGGGGGTCATGTTGTCCAGCATGGCGGCGGAACAGGATGAAGACTAACGCGCAAGTGAACTTAAAGGGTTGAAGACACTGCTGTACCCAGGCAGCATATGCTGTACTCTATTGAGAGGCACGACTGACAAAACTGCCCAGTTGACGAGCATGCTGTGGGCATGAAACAGGACTTCTTGGTAAACCTTATTCCTTTAATCATTGACTTTTGTTTGCACTAAGCCGTGTTGTCTGCGACTAATGGTAGGCACAAGGTGAACCAAGAACCAGAAGTGCTCGTTTTGCACCTGACTGACATGGCTAGTTGCAGCAGCATTGATTGACTGAGCTATATATCGTGTGTTTTCCCCCTCAACATCAAGTAAACGTGTGAACCTGTGCAGGTGATATTGAACCAGTCGAATGTAAACCAGTCGAAGTGCTGACGTTTGATTGGGTCACGGACCGTTTCTAACATGTTTGGTTCTGCATGTGCCGCCTCAGTTTCAGAAAAACTACAGTTCAAATGGCGTCGATCAAGGATGAACATACGGTACAGCTGGTTGCCGACGCCCTCATCAAACGCCTACGCCGGCCTCTCTCACCAGTCGGCGTGTCCAAGGAACATCGCGTGAAGCCAGACAGCCAGCTGGCTGCCAATGTATGGTCGAGGAGGCGCACGGAGCTACTGCTGAACCATCTGAATGCGGCAGAGCTCCGGCAACGGCCGTCCAGCCCCCCGCCATGGCAGTTTTCTCCACCCACCCGTCCAAGGTCGCCATGCCCAAGGGAAGCGAGGCCACTAACTGAGGCAGTGGCAGTCACGAGGCCTTTTGCACAGATGGCAGCATTAGCAGCCACGCTGCAGTCTACCAAGTTGCGTGAAGTTGCAGATACCGTGCTTGCGCACAGCGACCATGCACACCAGCCCATGCAGCTGGGGCAATCGGGTAATTATTGGCCACAGGAGCTCTCGGGGTCTCTTCTAGCCCTCATCTCCTCTCAGCCCAAAGCTTCGCAGATGCCTAAAGACATGTGTCCGTTGGCAGCAGGTGTTTTGACAAAGCATCAACACATGCAGGAGGTTCATGAATGCCTTTCTGCTTCCCGTGACATCCGGGAACGTGCTGAACAGCTAATTCAATGAATGTGAGAGGCAATGAATCATCATGGCATCGGTTTCTGTGCTCATAAGTTTTCGCCATGTGTAACCTAATTTGCGCAATCAGTTGATGCGATGCCATCAGATGATTTGTACCAGCTAGGTTACAACGTATCTATGCATCAAATCCTGTCCTGTAAATGTATCCATGCATCAAATGTAACCATTTGGGACGGCGACTCGCATTCCAGTTTCTCTGTGAGGACTGGTGTAGCAGTTTCACCAAGTGCTGGAATGAGTTTCTGTCTTTCGTCGACTGTTGCTGACTGAATTCGGTGGCTCCACTGCACTAGTGAGTGCATGATGAGTGCGGAGTCGCCTCGTCATGCTTGCTGGCTTGAATGTATTGGTTCTTGCCATACTGCTGCCTGAAGGTTGAGGACTGTCCTGTGGCATACACAGGCAGCCACATGGCATGCTAAACGAATTACTAATGACGCAAGGCCCCACCCACCGTGCATTTTACCAAGTAGTACAAGTGCACCTTTTACAGCAGTACAAGAATGATGGTGAGATGCATAATGTCAGGATGCTTGCTCAAAACCATTGCAGCCACACTTGGATAACCAGGGCATGCACTTCGTGTGATGGCTGATTCATCTAGCCACGTTGACCAACATTTTGCAGAGACTGGACATTCGGCACTAAGTGCAAACAGTTAGATCACCTAAGCAAATAATCTGATTCGTGCTCAATCATCATGTTTATTCCAGGTAAGGATTGTGTTTGTGAATGGCGAGCGCGTGGCAACTTCAGTAGCAAGTACAGTGACTGTCCCTTTATCCGGCCAGATTACGCTATCCACACGTCAATTGATCTTTGCGGCTCTTTGGCAAAACGGACTGCTCCATGATGCAAGTCTTTATCCCAAGTCAGCAACTGTCCAGCCAGGCACCTTGGCTGAGCACGCCAGGAACTGTCAAGATAAAATCAACTCATGATGTCTCATATGCCAAGTGAACAGATGCGCGTGTTATGATTTCTGCAGGTGTGCTCTGATTGCCAGAGATCAGCACCTCTGTTGCAGCCATTGCAGACAGCGGATGGCAAGCGACCACATGCGGTGAGTGTGTGCCTCCACTGCCAGACCGTGTGGAATCGCGACGTCAACGCTGCACGCAACATGAGATGCCTGCTGGAGTGTGAGGCGGCTGGCCAGCAACGTCCACCAGCGCTGCGCAGACCGCTGGCACTGCGCAGGCGTGGCGCAGCTGAGGAGCTAGAGGAGCTGGAGGCCATTGCCCAGGGTGCGGCAATGGACGCTGCAGTAGAGGACAATGCTGGCGGGTAAGAGAGCCGTCATGGGGTGCGATTCCCCTTACAAACGCAACCCTGAACACTGATCGGATCTTGGGCCGGTCGGAAATAGGGACTGAATTGGAAGGAAAGAAGGAAGACAAGCCAGGTGGCTCATTTCCAGAGCAAGGTATGGCTGAAAGGCAGCGAGCCTGTCAGTATCAGTCACAGTCAAGATGCCGCTTCATCGTTCAAGTAGCCAGCTGGTAACTAGCTGTGAACCATCCAGCTGAAGGGCGCAGCCAATGCCATGACTCCGGGACATGATGCCGCCATGTGAACTTCGTTGGACAAACGGAAAAGATGCTTGAGAGAGCTTGGCTGCAATGTACACGATTTCTACAGATTACTACAGCACTGATGTGCTTGCATGCCAGACAAGACCGGCCACACCACTGTCTGCTCAATCGGCCCTCAGTCGTGACGAGTGCAGGAGTTTCTGAACTGCTTCTGTCTGCTTCCGCGTCATCGCTAACTCGCTGGCAGCCTGCACACGTCAACATGCAGTGCGTTACGATTTTCTGGATGCCAGCAATCAAACCACGTGATCAAACCACCAAAGCAAGCAAGGAACACCCATGCATTGCACATACGTTGGGGACATAGGGCTCGTGGTCAGCCAGCAACAGATGGTGCTGTGGAGCGGTCATGAGCAGCCCGCAGCATGCGGCCGCATCATAGAACACATGCACGGCAAGGCATCACCTGGCACGTGCATCATCCAGGCAGACCAGGCGATGACTATGCTCCGCCAAACTGCCATCAACTGGCTTGTGCTCTGAGAGCCCTTGCACTACTTGCCTGCAGCAGTGCCGCCCCGCCCTCCTGCAGTGCCAGCCGTTGGAACACCTCCGACACCCAGGCGCCCAGGTCCAGCCTGTACGCAACAGCATGCCGCAGTCAAGCCCTGAGGTTGTTAGAACACACAAGCTTCAGCCAAAGGTGCAGCCACCAGCACGTCAGTGCGTAGCTGCAGGCATATCTGTTAACTCATGCGATTACATGCATTACCCCTCCCTGAAAGTGCTGATTCAACATGAACTCGCGTGCGCTGTGCTGCCTCGTCATCCTAATGCGTGGAAGCTTCTGTCAAGAACAGCCATTCGGTCTCTAGCTGCAAGCATGCCTGTTCCTTTGTCAGTCGTCCACCACTCCGCTCCAACACTTATACTATTGGCCCCTCCCTCTCCTTTCCAGCCAACTCAGTAGACACTGTCAAGCATACGTCCCTAATGCCTAGGCTGCCATGCCATGCCATGCCCACCCAGTGTGTTTACTCACGTTGCCAGGGGGTCACCAGGTGGCGCTGCATCGTCCGCCCCAAGCGCCGACTCGTCATCATGCAGTGCACTGCCCGGGCTCAAAGGGCCACCACCCTCCTCTTCCGGCCCGCCCTCTCCGCCCCATGACAGGCCGTTGCCCACCGCCATCCCCGTCAGCACCGCCGGACCGTTGCTCTGGGACACACTGTGAAGCAAAGCTTCCTGCAAAGTATTGCCGGCAGAGAGCATTGCATGAGCCACCGTACTGCCATACTTTCCTGCCCCTGCCACGCAGCAACCCGGCCAACTTTCTTGCGTATGGCTGTATGTGGCTGTTCACCTCCCGACACACTGCCAATCTTCGCACAATGATCGCGGTGTGCGCGTTTTGAGAGTTGCCGTAATGGTTGCCAAGCACAGCAAACCAAAAGGAAAGTGAGCAGCAATCGCCCACAACATGAGGCTGTGGTTCCCTCCTGAGCTCCTGAAGCCCCGCTTGTACCGCCCATGCCTGGTCTGGCCATCTCCTGTCTCCGGGGGTTAGAAAACCGATGAAGTTGGGCATGGCTGGACAGTTGGAAAAGTTGATCAGATGAGAATTGCCTGCCCTGTTGTAGCTCCTGACCCGCGCACCAGCCAATGTCTGGCATGGTTTTACGGCCAATTAGAAGACAAATCCATTCCTTCTTGTCCCACCTGGTTGTTGGTGTAGCCTGCGCCCTGCACTGCCAGACCGTGCGGTGAACCCAGCCCCTCCTCCTCCTCCTCTCCTTCATCTGAGTCTTCATCGTCATCTTCCTCCTCCCACTCCGCCTCGGCACCGCTCTGCTCGCCACGCAACGCCTCCTGCAAGGACGGATGCAAGCCATGTTGGCACAGATGATCCGGTTCTCTCGTGTTGATCAGGAAAAGCTGCGGTATGCACTACCATGAGCCCATGTCCGCCTCGCTTCCTTTCCGCACACACTGGCCAGATCATTGCATGTATTGGTGGCTGTCATAGCCACCACACTATGTGTTGGTGATTGGCACCCACAGTGTACCCACACTGTAGGGATCCGTGGCCGACACACCTCTTGCCATCAGGCTCAGACAGCACAAAGAGTTTGTACAACATATCGCGTGTCCGCTCGCATGTACACCGTCTGTGCCTGTGCAGCAACGGCCTTGAAGGCCATCACAGACCACACATCAGGTATACAAGCCTCCTCACCTGCTTATCTGCCAGCACCTGCGCTAGCGCTGCCACGAGCTTGATGTGTGCAGGCACCATCGAGTACTGCTCCCCACCCGCAGCGGCCAGCTGGGACCGCGTCTTCACACCGCCAGCCATGTCCAGGCGCTTGCCCCTGACCTGCAAAGGAGAAGGACGAGCAGGAAAGGGACAGACTTACTGCCCAAACACGCTTTTCATTCCACCATCACAGCTGCAAAACATTCCAGAGGAGGAGTCAATGCGCAACCCACTGCAGCAACGGCGGTAACAGCAAGAGTACACCATTACACCTGCATCCACCCAAACACCGTGCAAAGCCAACGTCGACCCAAGCTCAACGTCGCTGAACCAACCAATGCAAAGGGCGTGCACAAATGTGGCAGGTCTAATTGAATAGGATGTCTGTTGCACAGTGACAAACAGTGGTTCGCAGGGACCTGGAGCGCCATCTTCAAGAGCGGTTGTAGGCAATCACGTAAACTCTAATCAACAAGAACCTCTTACTCTCCCTTTGAACAGCACAATGACAGCGCGGCAAAACCATGACGGCACGTGCCCCCTCGCACCTGCACGTGTTGTATGTGTGCACTGCCGCTCTCCAGCAGGGCTGCCAGGGCCGTGTTGACCAGCGCCTGGTGGTAGCGCCCGTGCACGTCACGCGATCGGTCGATCCAGATGGGAAGCACGCCGTCCAGCGCACGCACTGTTTGTCCACCTACTGGCAAGCCACACACGACACCAGGAGGGGTGGATTCAGTAGTCGAAGCAAGTGCGAAGTCTGGCAAGTTGGGTGATGCAAGTTGCACCCTCTAGCCGCTGATAGGTTGGCCCCCTTCTTGGCTCAAATCACACACAAGTCAAGGTCGCGGAATCAGTTTGGACTCATACCGGCAGTTAGTCTTGTGCGCACTGTGGCTGATGATGATGGAGTGCGGCTATCTAGACATGGTTGTGTGTCTGTGGCTGGCTGACTCACTGGGTAGCGTGACGTTGAAGCGCGTGAGCGCATCCAGCAGCGCATGGCAGCTGGTGTGCGCGCACACGCTGAGAACCAGCAGCAGGCCGGTCACCAGGGGCGAGAGGTTCACGCGCACCAGCCGACAGCAAACCGCCTCCAGGAGCTGCGGGTCGAAAGACAGACAGCACAGCGCAAGGGCCCTGATGCATTGAGTGGCGCATAACAGTGGTTGATCAGCCATGCTTTTTGCAACTTCTGCTCTGGTCCCATGTCTGGCACACAAATCGGCGTATGCTCCTGGTGCTCACATGTGCCCTCGACCTACCTGAACAAGCATAAACAGGCTCAATCGTACTGCGTATGGCAACTTCATACGCGCTTGCAAAGCACTTGTTGGTCCCAATGTCCCTGACTTTCAAAAGCCAGTTGACCAATATGTTACCCTGCCTTGGACCATCCGGCTGGCCTCACCACCCCCTTCGACATCCCAGGCACGTCCTCCAGCACACCCCCTTTCTCACACCTTGGGTGTGTGTGTCTGCATGATATCCTGCGGAAAGGCGCTGAGCATGTCTGCCGTGAGGTGCCCCGCCAGCGCTGATTCCATCTCCCCCACAGAGGGGCTCAGCAGCCGGTGAACGGAGGCAACAAGCCGATCGGCCGTGGCGGACGGTACGGCACCACCCCAGGAGAGCAGCGCTGCACGACCGTAGCGGATCTGCACAGCATGGTAGTATGGCATCAGGAGAGTACTGATGCATGCATGATGCTGCCATGCATGCCATGCATGCCTGGGCTGTCTGCCTGCTACGTCTGCATGCCTGATGCATCATCAGTGTACCTAGAAAGCTGAAGCGATGCGCTCACACAAGGGATGCTAGTCACAAGATAGAGCTGGGTTGAACCCAGCCTGCAAACCTGGGCTGTAACTCAGCATGCAGTGTTGGATGCCATGTAAAGAGCATGCTGGCGGCAGCCAATTGCATGCAAATGCCATGGCAATCGGCATGCTTGCACGTACCAGTTGGCACAGTAGGTGCTGCGCTTCCTGCTGCACGCTGCTGTCATCGCTGGTGTCAATGAGCGCGAGCAGCGGCACCACAGAAGCAACGTAAACCTGAAACACAAACATGCACACGCTTCAAGCCCTCTGAAAGCTGTGTATCACCAAACGCCCACACATGACTGTTCACCCACTCACTGACACTCACTGACACTGACTGGCACAAGCACACGCACTGACTTCACCATACACCTGGCAATCAAAGCAAACACAGTACTAAGTCCAGTGTACAGCAGCCATGCCAGTACTTGTATCCAAGACATACGCTTTTGTGATAGTCATAACATCCACACCTGCTGCACCACTCCCAAGTGCTGAGCCATGGCCGGATCGGCGGCCGAGCTGTCCGCAGTGGTACGGCCGCCACGCTGCGATCCCTCCCTGGAGGCAGGCTGTGCGGGTGCAGGTCGGCGTAT
Organism: Chloromonas sp. AAM2; assembly: GCA_004335635.1. Taxonomy (NCBI): domain Eukaryota; kingdom Viridiplantae; phylum Chlorophyta; class Chlorophyceae; order Chlamydomonadales; family Chlamydomonadaceae; genus Chloromonas; species Chloromonas sp. AAM2. The sequence continues at coordinate 16,634 of QAXH01005086.1, forward strand.
GAGGGAGCGCATGAGCTGCAGCGATGCCTCCACCATCATGGGCCGCTGCTGTGAGGGGGAGCTGATCACGCGCACTAGAGCGGGCACAAGCTGCATGGCAGGGGGCGCATATGATCACATGGGGTCAGTACCTGATCATAACGGCATGTGGCAGAGCTCACGGAGGAGCACTGACAGTGTGTGCCGTGCTCTTACCTGGAGTAGCCCCATATAAGATGACTCTGGGGGGCGTTGCTGTAACCCCCCAACTATCCTGACAATCGACTTGACTAGAACGAGATTGACCTGATCTTATCAAAGGAGGAAGGGTGTGCGACAGATGAGAACAACAGCAGCAGCAACCAAGATACAGTCAATGCAGCATGAAATCAGTTGTTGGCCTGAATGAACACATTGAGTAGATTGCTGAATGAGCACACTGAATACAGCTGTTGACATGTTTCAGCTGCAGCTTTCAAACAAGCACAAGTCCTACCTAGACTACAACAGCAGCAGCACCTACGATCCAGGTGTCCTTGACTCCAGGCGTCTCTTGCCCCACCCTTGCCTCACCCAGCCTTAGGATCCTGTCATTCACCTGGTGAACCAGCGGCATCAGACACTGTGGGTGCGCCGCCAGGGCCTCTAACACCGCCGCCGCGTCCTCTCCTATGAGCGGGTCCGCCACCGAGCCCTCCCACACATGGAGCACGGGGCCCGATACCTGGGCCAGGTACTGAAGGCACAAGGGCACAACACACAGAGTCAAGAGAGCCATATACCGCATGCGTAGGTAGGTATCACACATGGGCGGACAGTCGCTACTGAAATGCTTGGCTTCCGCGAACTGGCCAGGCAGCACAGAATTACTTAGGCACGAACCAAGGAACCTTGGATGGAATGGAATGTATGTTGGAAGCAGCGCTTGGGTCAGGACAGCCACACAAGGTTTGAGCCATAGACCAAGCCTCCACAGCTCCATGGCAAGGCAGGCAGGATGCGCCATACATGTCAGCACTGCTGAGCATGGCTGGCAGCATGCAACGGACTGGCGGCTGTACCTGGTACTTGCGCTTCGCATACACCAAGCGATTCAAACTCTGCCTGCCCAGAGCAGTCCGAAGCTAGTCGCACCTGCTGCACCACGCATGTCGTATCGTTCCTGACCACCACGGCGAGTGTCTCCAGTACCAGGTGCAGCGTCTCCTCACTGCTCTCCTCTAAAAGGGCCATCAGACCTGGGCCAAGGAACAAATCACCACCACAACATGCATGCCAAAACAAATATCGGTGGGCCGCTGCATTCCACCAAGTGGGCCACCAAATGCATGCCAGAGCACCGGTGATAGACCCAGGAGGCTAGATTGCCTGCAGAAGCTGAACATTCCTACAATGTGAGGCAATGGACTGCCACACTCTCCTGATGGCGCTTTGCGTGCGACGGCAAGGAACACGCAAAGCCATCATTGTGATGTCAAGGTTATGCGTAAGCACTGAGTGCGTGTGCACTGACAGGCATTGAGTGCAAGCACTGAAAAGACACAGGTGGTGGCAGCTGCTGACTGCAGGTGGCGGTACAGACACAGAATACATCCGCATGGCAATTGTGCAACTGGCTGACACCGAAGCTTACCCTACAGCACACCTGCACTCACTCACTCACTCACTCACTCATTCACTCACTCTGTCAAAATACAGAAGGGACTTCTAGTAGACGGCCAGAATGTTGGTAGGAAGGCGGTACTGAGAGCACAGAAGAGGATCTGGGTAGAAAGCTTTGCGTCATAACCATCATCACCACTGCCATCCATCAGCACCACATGACCGACAAGTCGAACAGAAGATGGCTCAAGCAACCAAGCAAGGTGAAGCATCAAGAGTGGTTCAGCCAGGTCCCACCTTCGTAGAGGGAGGGCAGGACGGGCGCCAGGCGAGCGGGTGCGGCCTCATGCGCGGGCGGGATCGGCCGGGTGCCCGCAGCCCCCCTACGTGCCAGCGGCAGCAGCTGCACCAGCGCACGACACGCGCCTATGCGCACGGGAGGGGGCAGCGTGCTGCGTATGCCTGCGCATGGGCAGCAGGAAGGCAGAACAAGGCACGCATCAGCATCTTGTGCATGTATCGGCACATGCTGAGCATGTCTTAGCGATGCAGTTGGGCACGCTGGACTCATATGGCAGTAGCAAGGCAGGCTCAACCGAGAAGCAGCACGGTATATCCCAAATTGAATTCGCAAAATCCAGTATTGTAAACGTGTCTGCGAACGCCATGGATCTGAACTGGGACCACAACACACATGTAGCCGTACGCTGAACAGGTCACTGTGGTGTGATGGCATAGTCATGCAGCTGAGCACGCTAGGCTCGTATGCAAAAGAATTGGGGAGACACTACACAGCATACCAGTCCTGCGTACAATTTGAAGGCCTGAGGTTCACATGACAACAGGTCTCAGCTGAGTCTGATTGGCACAGCATGTTGGGGCTGTGTGCCTCTGACCTGCACATGCCGCTGACAGGTACTGGTCCACTTGGGCGGGAGTCATGAAGGAGCACAGCTTGGCCGCGGCCCACAGCGCCCGGCCTGCGAGGAACGGGTTGCTGTGCGGTCCCTGCAAGGCAGCCAGATGTGTCGACACGTGCACAGTCAGGCCACATGCATGGCGCGGACATGAAGGTCACGTGCATGGCCAGGACATGAAGGTCACGTGCATGGCGCGGAGATCATTAACACGTTTTCATATCAACGGGCGCAGAACAGCCTCAGGGCAGAACACAATGTCGTAGGCCCCGCACAGAGGCCTACATGCCTGGTTGGTAGCCAGACTGCCTTTTTCAATCCCGGAAGGTAGCTGTAAACGTAACTGGCCCGGCTCAGCATTTGAAGATTTCCACCAGCTGGCACCCAGCCATGCACCATAGCACGCACCATGCAACTTGTTAATGCAACACAGTACTGCACAGTAGTGCACACAGCACAGCACAGTGCCTGCAAGAAACCACACTGCATTGTGACACCGTGACCGGCTTGTACTGCTCACCTGAAGGTCTTGTTGCAGCATACTATCCAACAGGGCTTGGATCTTGGCCCTGATCTGCTCAGCCAACACCCCTGTTGACTGCTTTCCCGCCTTGCCGGTCCCCACCGCCAAGTAGCCGATACCCCCACTCCCACCCCCTACAGCATCCTGAAGCGATTCCGCGATGCTTCCGGCCGCCAGAATGCCAGCTTCCCGCAGCTTCCACCAGTCCTTGGCCGCTGCTGCGGGTGCTTGGGAGTTGTTGGTTGTGGCTGCTGTTGTCTGACCCGCTTCGTGTGCCTGGCGTGTGTGCTCTGCAGTGGCCAGTGCTCGCTCCACAGCACCCAGTGTGGTCATGATGGCCGGCAGGCCTTGGGCCTGTGCAGGCAGAGAGATGTAGGGCAGGGGGTGTGATAACCAGGGGCACAAGAAATGACGTCAGCCTTATGGGCAACAGCTCTGGTCAGATTGTCCTAGGCCCTGGGCAACTCGAGTGCATACTTCATCTGAACACTGGCAAACTTATGGATTCATACCGTTCAGCATGTCCTAACCGAACCTTAACCTCCACTTATGTCAAAAGCCGGGAGGCGGGCCAGGCACCCACATCCTTCCCAAAGTATGCACGCATCCCGTGCTGCACATGCGACCTTGCGGCCCTCAGTTGCTGCCTCCGTGCACGCAGCCTCGCTCCAGTTGGGCCGCAAAGCCCACCACCCACTCCTCAAGCTGTGTCCCTTGGCTCGTCTGTGGCATTGTTCTGTACGCAGCCCCCTGCGTTGCCCTTTGTTTGCCACACCTTGCACATTTCGTCCAGTAGCAGCTCCCCGCTGACCCTGGCCGTGTACATGGCATCCTCCTCATCCGCCACGTAAGTGTTGGGGTTGTCGGCCCAAGACTCAGCCTGGTCATGGGTCATCTGAAGGGGACGGGCGATGTATGGTGCGTGAGACAGGGGTGGGGGCATGCAAACCAAACAGTAAAGCCGAAGGGGTTTACAGGCAAACGGTGACCTGGGTGAACGGGCAGCAGCCCTTGATGTCTGCTTCTCCTGGAAGCTTCTCAACTTATTCAGTGACAGCGGTACGACTAGGTGGCCTACCACCCCATCAGACGCCTGTAGACTGGTATACCGTGCCGAGCCCTGCCCGACACCTGCCTGCATGTAGGTGATGGTGACGAGCCCTGCCCGACACCTGCCTGCATGTAGGTGATGGT
>QAXH01005086.1:20864-41846 GCA_004335635.1 Chloromonas sp. AAM2
CCTGCCTGCATGTAGGTGATGGTGCCGAGCCCTGCCCGACACCTGCCTGCATGTAGTGATGGTGCCGAGCCCTGCCCGACACCTGCCTGCATGTAGTGATGGTGCTGAGCCCTGCCCGACACCTGCCTGCATGTAGTGATGGTGCTGAGCCCTGCCTGACACCTGCCTGCATGTAGTGATGGTGACGAGCCCTGCCCGACACCTGCCTGCATGTAGTGATGGTGACGAGCCCTGCCCGATACCTGCCTGCATGTAGGTAATGGTGACGAAGGCCAGATCGGCCGCTGCGGGCTTGAGCAGCTTGGAGAAGCGCGGGCTGCCCACCAACGTCAGCAGCAACTCAAACATCTGCAGTAAGCTCAAGCGGACAGCATCAACTCACATGAGTGGCGGACATGACATGTCACAGTCGGCCTAGCGCATGCGGAATGAAAATCACAAAATGTATGTGGTTTTTGCACGAGATCATCCATCAGTGCCCTGCCCAGGAATGCATTTGTGTATAAATGCCTAATATATGTGCAGCATCTGTGGACATTGCATTCATGCCACATGGGCAGCAAACTGAACCATAATCGACCAGTCGCGCTGCAGGCTCCAGTTACCCGTGCATGTGACCCTTGTGATGTGCAACATCTGTCTCTGTGGACCCATGTCAGGGCAAGGATGACATTAGTGTGGTTATCATCCGTTGACCAGATAACACGCCTGGTCTGATAAGTGTGGGCCAGCTTTGGGCGCCACTCAGCCGAGCCACAGTCATCATCCATGGATCGCACAAGCATGCGCAGGGGCGTGATGTGGTATGAAAAAGAGCACGAGAGCATCAAAAGAGCATGCGGCAAATGGATTGAGGCTGAGTATGGGTGTCAGGGCGCAACCAGTCACTGGTCAAGCCTCGGATTGAGTGCTCGATGCTTGCCAAGGCTTGATGAGCGCTTCATGATTGCTTGGCAGGTCAGCCGACCTGACACAGGTGCATACCCCCCGCCTGTTACGCTTGGAAATGGTCATGTTGAAGTTAACAATTAGTCTCCGAAAGAGAGCACCAAGCAACATGGTCTGTCCCTTGACTTGCCTGTGAAAGCATGGCCTCCAGTCCCACCCCCTCCTCATCCCCGTCAGCAGTGGCGCCTTCTCCACCCTCACCGCCAGACACAAGAAGCTCCTGTGCCAACAATTGCAAAAGAGCGCATCACATGCATGCACTTAAAAGAACTGAGCTGGTATGCACAGGCAAGACCTTATGGCCAGCTGGCAAAGCGCCTTTGCTTGGCGCAAAACGACAAGACGAGTGCGCTGGTGTCAGTGCGGTACTGGTGTGGTCGTGCAGTGCAGTGGTTGAGAATATGCCAGGATGTCTAGAGGCAGCTAACTTGACCCCACCTCGTATAGAGCAGGCCCTGAAGTTGTGAACATGTGCCAGCAGGCCGCTAGGAGACTGGGCATGCGCTCGCCCAGCGCCTTGCCAAAGTAGTTTACCAGCCCCACCATGACCTGAAGGCACTCCATCTTCAACGCCCAGCAGGAGGGCTCCTGCGCGCGAAGGCATACAGACCAACAATACACGGATACAGTTATTGGGCAAACGGCACACAAGCGTGCGTGTGGCGGGCTGGTCGTGGATTGCAGCAGGTGGCCACAGAGGTCATCTCTTGCTTATGACAATTGTTATAACATGCACCGAAGATGCCGTTGACCCAGTCAGTTGTGGAGTTGTGGAATTACACACATGCACAGAAAATAGTGTGGTAGAGAAACTCATTTGCCTTCGCATCCATCCACCTTTGCGAATGCCTATTTTCGGTTTGATATACTTGATACCTGTATCAACTGCCTGCCCCATCACCTTGGTGAGGGGTTGCCCCAGCACGCCCACCAGCGCAGGCACCCAGGGCTCCAGCAGGGGAGCCATCAGGTCGCGCACCTGCAACACCAGCATCACAAGGGCGGCACACGCTGGCAGGGCTAACCACGAGTCAGCACAGGTTGGCTGGTATGCCAAGCGGGCCCCATCTTCTCACAGCACGCTCATGGCATTGCACAGGGTGTCTTGGGGTTGTGAAATCATAGGTACTTTCCTGCCTGCTCGTTATCCTGTCTGTATGCCTCCTTGCCTGCCTGTATGCTTCCTTGCCTGCCTGCCCGTCTGCCTGCCTACCCTGTTCTGAAGCCCATGCATCCCATCCTCAACAAGCAGACCACCGGACTGTCTCCTGGCCCCAATTTGCCGCACCTGTCTCTGAAACACGCCCTGCATGACGCCCAGCTGCCCCAGAACACTGTGGACGATACTGAGCACGTGCTTGTGCACAGCAGGCTGGTACGTCTGGTTTTCCATGATGCGCAGGAGGCTGGGAAGCAGCGTAGGTGCCAGCTGCAACGGACACACGACCAGTCGCCATCTTGATGGGTGAATTGATCGTCATAAGAGTAAGCTGTGGGGCTGGTATAATGGTTGCTGAGGCACACTTGCTTGGCTGTGCGAGTGTTTGGGCTGGGCACAGGTTCATGTGCACTGGGGCCTGCTGAAGGCGATCAAACGTACCTGGGGTAATTGTTGCTCATCGATGTCCTCTGCCAGCATGGCCAGGCAACTTAACACGCCCATCACTGCAGCACACGTGCAAGGCATCACCAACACAGACGACCCTTGCATGCCGCTTCAATCAGCTGTGGTGCCCTAACAGGACCAGGATGATGCAACACCGTCTTTCATGTAACTGTACGGGTTCCTGATGGCACAGTCTCTGAAAGCAATTGTTTGAATTGAGCCGTTTAGTTACCAGTGAGCGTGCATGTCCTTGGCACGTTCTGCTCACCAAGGTTGCTGTTTTGTTGCTCCCACAACGTCTGCAGCATCCACTCCAGCATGCCTGGCCAGTGGTGCGGGAAATCATGCTTGGCAATGGCAGCTATGGCCATGGCGGCAGCTGTCCTGATTTTTGAGGAAGCTGAGGCTAGGCACCGTGGCAGAAGGGCATGCGTCTCCCGCTTGTCTTCCTCGCTGCATTGTGGTGCCTGTGAAGGGCTTGAGGTGGTGTCCCAGTGCTCTTTGGCGTATTTTTTTAGCACGACAAGGCTGAGTTGCTTGAGACTCTCATGCACGTCATCCGGGCCAAGCGCGATATGCACCAGCGCCGGGGCAAACCCTGCCTGCTGGCTGGCCATCGCCAGCTGCTGTTCTGCAGCAGAGCGCACAGCAGGCTGGGCATCCAGAGTACCATGCAAGCATCTTAGAAGTGCCTCTCTTTCCATCGCCGCAGATTTAATGCTGTCGGCGTCTTCAATTAACTTGTAGTGCTGACAAACATGCCTGCGAGAATTCTCCAGGCAGTTTGAGTGCGGTTACGGCGGTTTCAGATAAGAGTTTTGCTTGTTGCCGCCTGCTGAAACGTTTGAATCTGCCCAGGTTGGCACATTGAGTTGGCTCACCTCGACTGTGCATTGCATCGTGACGACTACTTCACATACGTAACGCCATGCACTTTGTTGGGAAAATCTCATGAAGCATGCCCCAGTGTGTATGTAAAGCAAACTTACCCTGTCCCACTGTAGTAACTGTAGTGTCCATAAGAATGAATAAAAGAACGCAGCTTGCTACTGCGGCCAAGCACCGGGAATCAGAAGAGCAGGTAACGACATCACGTTAGCAGTCCGTGTTGCAGTGCCCAACATAACGCACACTTTTGTACCAAATGTCAATGGCATGATCACCATATGTTGGTCGCTACATGGCGAAGCTGGTGACCAGCTCAATCACGAACGCGCGTCTCAATACAACTCGTCGGACAAGTGGGGGCGCTTGATTCATCCAGGTTGAATCAGCACTGTCCAGATGAATCAACTGACTTGAAAGATTCAACTGGACTTTGCGTCTGAATCAGGCACGTGAACAGTATCTCGCATCTTTTCATAACAGTATATACAACTACTACTACTACTACTAGGTACTGTATATACACTGTCCATACAAGTCCATACTCGGACTCCCACGCGACAGAGTTGCATGTGAGCACACATGAAGGCCAACACGCTTGGCCAATCTAGCAGCAGATTTCAAAACTCAACTGGTTCAAAGTTCTAGATTGGCTATTTCAATCGATGCCAAAAGGAGTCAGACAATGCTGTTGCAGAGGACCAGCTGCACGTTCTCCGGCAATGATTGGGCTGGCTCCAGCTGTGCTTGGCACTTGGAGATGGTTGCCATGGTTGCCACGAGCACAAGGTCCAGCTCACTGGGCTGCTGCACTCCCACCTGCGAACATTATCATGACAACAAAAAAGCCAGAATTGTTTGAATACATGCCAGGTCTACCAGCGTGGTCACAACAGCGAAACTACGGGCGAACAGTGCAATAAGAATGAATAAGCCAGAGGTGTTTGCAGTATGCAAAGTGCAGGAAGCAACGTTTTCGCTCGTAGCCCGCTTTCTCGAGCCTGTAAGCGTCGTGCCAGAGGATGCTAACTGTCATGCAACACGTCAGCAGGTCTGGTTTATGCATGACACAACCTGCACGTAAGCATTCCCAGAACAGTTGTGCCACATGACAACTGGCATGCAGAAACACTAGGCCGATGTACCCGCGCAAGCAGTGTGCGATATGCCAGCCGTGCGATGTGGACCCATGTCAGGGCAAGGATGACATTAGTGTGGTTATCATCAGTGACCAGATAACACGCCTGGTCTGATAAGTGTGGGCCAGCTTTGGGCGCCACTCAGCCGAGCCACAGTCATCATCCATGGATCGCACAAGCATGTGCAGGCGGGTTACGTAATGGTGAAGTCAGACTGGGTTCCCTGGACATGCATGGAAGACACACAGTGCCATGCCCGTTGGAGCGCTCAATGCTACCAGAGGATGCCGCCTGACTGAGTTCCTGTCAAAGGGCCATGCAATTGAAATCAGTATGTAGCATCTGATGCATGGCCTGCTGGTTGGCATGCACATGGGTACCGAAACCGTTCAGCGAACGGGTACGACTAGTGCCTCAAAGCTACTGACATACGTGATGATTAAGAGTCGAACCAGCTGCTGTACCCTTGCGTACCGGCTTGACTATGCGCACTAGCAGCGGCGCTGCTCCTCTGTCCCTGTCCACCATTGCCTGCATGAGGGTCTGCAGGCTGGAGCCGGTGCAGTTGCGGCCAAAGCCCAGCTGCCGCAGCGACGGCAGTGTCACGCCGTCACAGACCACTGCCAGCGCCCCCGCTGTCACAGTGCACTCAGACAGGGTCAACTGCAACACAGGAACAAGCCGAGCTGAGGGGGAAAAACCCTTGCACTTGCTGCGTGCAAAAGGACAATGTCAAATTGCGAAGCCATAACAGGCAACAAAATAACAAGCCTCGGGTGCATTGCTGCGAATCTGCCCCCTTGAAAGGGTAGGTACACTTACAAGTCAACAAATCTTGACAAACCGCGGAGGTAGGCTAATGCTGCTTTCCCCTGGCGACCAGCCAAGCCTACCTGTATCAGGCTTTCTCTCATAGCTGCACCCAAGGCTCTTAGTTCCTCGCTGGTCACCGCTAGGCCCACTAGCTTCAGGTGCCCCACGCCACATCCCCGCCTCATCAGCTCCAACCCCAGCAAAGCAGGGGCAGCTCCCCTCAGCGGGGGCGCACCCCAGGGCGAGCCGTTGAGCTCCAGTTTGCCCGCTGTGAAGGCCAGCGTGGGGCAGCGCTGCATGCAGTTGGTCAAAGCACTGCGCACTGCAGACCCCAGCGACGCCATGTCACCGCGTACGGCTGCGGGATGGCCACCCAGGTCCCTGTGAGCAGCATGGGAAACAGGCGGGTGTCTGAGTTAGCTAGGAGAGCACCTCATACCGGCTTGCTGTAGGGACAGGGACAAGCATACCACAAATCCCTGAATTATTGATGGTTCTCCCACACAAACGTGGCCAAACTGCAAAATCCGTAGATTAGCTTCAAAGGATCCCTTGTGGGCTACACTGCACGATTTTCGACAATCCAGGGCTCTACAGGCAGCTGAGATCAGGCGTAAAACAGACGCAGTGGCGCACTCTTATGTTTGTAAGTTTGGCCCGTCACCGAAAATTATAAAAATCCAGCTGAGGTCAGGCTCTCGACAGAGTGCATGGCTTCCTGAGATCTGAACAGTTGCTGATACAGCACCTTGGGCGCAGGATCACAAGCCCGCATTCAACAAAAATGGTGCTGGCATCGCGAAGCAAGCTTACAAAGACTGCATGGACATTTAGGTCACATTGAGTGATTGGCTCGTTGGGAGAACCTAACGCACCTGGCAGTGTGAACTGGGCCCATTGCACTTCTTCCATCAGCTTTAGTACGGTATCACTTGCCTGTCACAGCGACTCAGGCTACATGTGGGGCATGTTTGGCAGTGTAAACTGTGCATTTCAAACCGGTGCATTCCTTTCATAAGCTCGGTAAGGCATACAGCGCCTGAAATTACAAGTCAGGCCGTTCAAGACCTTGTGTACTGAATAGCGCAGTCCTGCCTGCCAGATAGATACTCACAGCTCGCCAAGATAGAAAGGCTTGGTGAGCGTGTGCAGGGGCAAGGCTGCGAGGGCTGTGAGCGACGGACAGAAGGCACCCAGACTGAGGTGTCGCCAGCTGCAGGGTGCGTACACAAGACTGCAGCCGTCCCCGTCAGTGCCGCCGCTGTCACACTCGCCATGCTGCACACGGCAAAGAGGGCGTGACAGTGGGCATACGCAGGCAATGCACACGCCAGGGCATGGTCGTATGCCATAGCCAGTGCCAGTGCGGCTTAGGTGCAGCATGTGCCATGCGGTTGCCTTTCAAGACATTGTTCTGCCTGCTAACAAGGCTGCTTAGGACACCACATGCAGTGTGGCGCTGCAGTAGGCGTGAAATGCAAGTGATGCCTGTGGCGCATTCATCAACTTGACATTGGCACAAGACTTCGTTTCAGGCAACTTGACATTGACACAGGAACTTGACATGAGCACAGGATCTCATTTCAGGCCAGGCACGCATGGCCCCCGGACACACCCATGCACAGTGCCTGTGAATCCGTGCACCATGGCCCTTCTCCCAGTGCATAACGCATACCTGAGGCCCTTCCGGTTCCAAGCTGCGAGCACATATGCTTGTGAGGCTCTGCAAGCCCAGCAGCTCCCGCACACCCGTGATCTCAACGTGACGGTCAAACTGAAGCTGGGCCAGGCGGGGGCAGTGCTGCACAAGCATGCGCGCACACGCAGCGTCCAGGTCTTGAATGCCTGCACAGGCACATGCATGAAGGTCTGTCACGACTCGTGCAAGCGATGTTCATTGGGTTGAGACTCCAGCCCTGGAGCTGAACAATGTGTCCGGTGATGTGGCGTGGATACGATTCAATCAGGAGCTTGACCAGCCGCAGCACCACACACACCTTCTCCCCAGCCTTCTTCGCCCGGCTGATGGACGTAAACACTTTCCTGAGCCCCGTGATAAACACTCTGATCAGTTTTGAGCCACATTTCTTCTGCGACATAGACTTTCAACAGTTCCAGGCATTGCACCCCAGCTTGGTCTTGCAACACTACTGCCTCACCAGGTCGATGCAGCGGATTGAAGTGATTGGCATTAGCAGTCACTTCTTGTCTCAGCAGTCAGCACCCAGCCCCTGCCTCACCGTCCAGTGCCCACACGCTGAGGCTGACCAGTGCAGACAAGTGCGTCAACTGCTGCACCAGGTGAGCCATGTGGGGCTTGACGCCACACTGTGGGTGCATGTGAAGCTCCACGTGTGTCAGGTGGGAGAGGCAGGTCAGACTAGGCACGTGACCAGGGAGGCACCCAGCATGGGACAGCCCCACTAAGCGGTCCAATTGCAGACGAGCTAGTCCTGGTAGGCAGGAGAGCGCACTCAACGACTGTAACGCCTCTGAGTCTAGCTGCACGTGGGCTAGAGTGAGTTGAGTGAGGGAGTGGCACGTGGGTGAGGCTAGAGGGGAGAAGAACGGGCCGTCGAGGTCTAAGTCTTGCAGAGTGAGGCTGCGTAGCTGGGTGCAGGCGTGGGCCACGCTGGTTGGGACCTGTGTGCCTTGGAGGCGAAAGCCCTGCACGTGCATGAATGAAGATCGGAGTTCCACCAGTGCTTCATGAGCATCATGCTTGTGGAGCCTGGATACAATCCCGTGGCTGAGCGAAGAGGGCATTGGCCTCAGTGATATGAACGTGCCCTGCCATCTGATCTGAGGGAATGCAGGGCTGGAAACAAGCACACAATCGTAAGAGCCAGCAATGAATCCCTCAACTGTTGTTATGTGCTGGCTTCTTGTTTTGGCTGGTACAGCTGTGAATGCGCACTTGCAATGCGCTGTGGCATGTGGCGAGTGAATGGCACTAACGTGCTCACCTGCAGCTCCAGATTTGATATGGCTCCCATCAGGGCGCGTGAGCTGCCATCATCCGAACCAATGCTGGGAAGCCCCATCAGGGCTTGAAGGGAGCGCATGCAGCCTGGACCAGTCTCTCCTGCAGCGGTAACAACCACCATACGCAGCCAGTGTGCATCACAGCACGGTATGCTGTCGTCCAGTCAACTGATCAAGTTCGCCGGCGCCCAGCAGCTAGACAAGCAGGCAAAAGACGAAGCAACACCTAAAAGTCTGGCAACATGTGAAGGATGTACGTGCGAAATATGATGAAGATCGAGTGGCTGACCATGGGCCATGGGCTGCATGTATCGACATGTGCAGCCTGAACTGTGCCTCTGCTGCAAATCACCTGATGGGCAGGATGGGTGACTCCAAAGAGTGAAATTCTTGCGTGAAATTCGGCACTGAAGGTTTTGCAGCAGTCCTGATTGGAGTGTGCAGAGCGGATTGCTTTGCAGGGCCTCGTAGTCTGAAGCAATTAAGATATAAAGGCGTTGGATGCATGGAGCCCATAGAGCCTGAGACGCCTTGTTGCTGCAGTATAGGGCATGCCTATCTGATGAATCTAAGTTCTGCCATATGCTCGCCGCTGCTGTTCCAGGCAAATCGGTGAAGGGCGGCTGCATGCATGAGTCCTGGTCAGGCATGTCGTCGGCCACCATTACGTTTCCGCCTGTGCCCCGCTCAGCCGAGTGCTGCGAGCTAGGGCCTCATCGTTGATTGCGTTATCGCCCATGTGCCGCACGTTTTATTTTGAAATGCCTTTTGAGCTTTGAAGTCCAAACGCAGCCGAAAGCCAAGCTGGGTGCTTATAGACTGGCGGCGAAGCTACAATGGGAGACGTGACAGTTCACGCTGATAACCTTGCGGAGACTGCGCAAGGTTCAGCATCGCCAGTTAGCACCAAGCCAGCAGCCCCGCCACCGGAGCAGGAGGGTCTTGAGGACCTTGAAGATGACGTGGACATTGCTCCTCTTCCTGAAGCATCACCCAACGCTGGTAGCGCCTTCTTAGCTGGGAAACGTGCTGCCAGCAGGCTCAGACGGTTGGACCAGAATGTGAAGTCACTGGACATGCAGCCAGCCATGCAGCAATCAGATGGTGGTGCCAAGGATGGGCAGGATCAGGAGGTGGAAGAGCAAGAGGCAGGCGGCGAGGAACAGATAGAGGGAGAGGGCGAAGAGGAAGAGGATTATGCATGGGATGAGGAGGATGAGTACGCCAAGCACCTCAGTGAGTGTAATGCAACTGCTACTGCATAGTTGATTCTGCAGGCATTCACATCATCTATCCATAGCAATGAGTCCATGCACCTTGCAATTGTGTTCAAGGACGAAAGCATGGGTACACCCTTTTGTATCAAAGATAGATACACACACTTTGTCCACGGCAACCAATGCTATGTATGTAGTCAAGGGCCGCCTGGAAGTGCACGTCAAGATATGTTCACTGTCTGTGCGCATCAAGTGCGTCTCCATTTTCCCCCCATGGCATTCAACAACTGGCGACCACACACACTGTTGCGCACCTACTGACCAAGCCCAGAGTATGGCATGTCAAGCTGCAAGCAAAAGCACGATTACGTAGCTTGAATGTTGTGACATGTCATGAAATTGTCAACCCGTTACATCCTAACCCAAGCAGTCACAACAAGCGATACGCATACGATACGCTGCGATAAGCATACGATACGCATGCACAGCCTCCTCTTGCATGAGGGCTCCAGGCTATCACGTGATGCACACACCGCTGGCTGCAGCTGCGGGACAGGATGAAGCTGAGGAGGAGGAGGGTGGCAGCGACGGGGAGGGCTCAGCGGGCGGCCGGGATGGGCAGGCGGGCAGCCCGTCGGACTCGCACGGGGGCGACTCAGAGGGCAGTGGGGCGGGCGAGGCGGGGGAGCCACGCCAGCTCAGGGGTGAGTGCTAATGGAGAGTTTTAAGGGCTCACAAGTGTTTGGAGAGCCTTGGAGCGCTCCTTTGTGCCGTGCAAAGTGCTTTTGTTGTGACGTGCTGTGCCCTATGGTTTTACTTTGATTGTCTGCAAAAGGTTATGTTGACAGAATCTAGGCTGAGCTGCCCCATGCGCCGCAAACTGTTGCGCCTGTGCACGCGTTTATAACATGGCAGAAATGTGGCAAGCAGTAAAGCTAGCTGGCCAGCTGACCCGAGCCTGTGATTTCTTTGGTTTGCTGCGCTTGAGCTACAGTGTCTTGCCATTCATGCCTGCTGTGTGCTGGTAAGGCTGGTGATATGAACCACAACAAAGGTTCAAACGTGTGCGACCTGCTGGCAGAGCGAGGCAACGATCGGATCGGGGGTGGAGACGGTGACGACGAAATGGAGGTGGAGGTGGAGCCGCTGAACGACGTGTTGGCCAAGCTGCGAGCTAGGAAGGCACTGGTTGCTGCCAGGTAGGGTCTCTCTGAATACCAGCCGCAACATCGCGTCCAGCCAAGATCCAGTTGCTTCAACCAATTACTGAACAGTGAGCACGCCCATCGTCATTTTGAGACCTTGTCTGCGAAGCTACGGCTCCCAATGCTCTGATTAGAACTGTTGCTGGTTGCAGGGCGCAGGGTGAGACAAGCCTTAATACAACGAGTGTGGCGCCACAGGAAACTGTGCACGTGCCGCCCGCGCCGGTGGACATGCTCGCTCTTCTGGCGCGATGCAAAGCCAAGCAAAGACAGCAACAACAACCACAGGCCGAGCAGCAGCAGCAACAGCAAGTCGGACAGCAATTGGCCGAGCAGCAGGTGGATAAAGAACAGCAACGCGACCAACAGCCAGGATCAGAAGAGCAGTCGGAGCCGCAAGGACCCTCGAACGCCGTTGTGCGAGACGGCACGGTCTTACTACAGGCTGAGGCTACAGACTTATCAAGCGAGCAACAGGCGATGAGCATGGAGCGAACAGACGTGAAACGGCACGAACAAGGGCAAAATTGCGACAGCAGCAGCCCGCAAGCTGCATCAACAGGCGACGCGCAGCGGCTGTCTCCTCCAACGACAAAGGGTGCACCGGACATGATGGAGGTGGACGATGGGGACGACGATGATGATCTGGAGATTGTGGGTGATAAGCGGACACCGGGCAAAGGAGAGCAGGTGAGCGTACTGCTGCAGCCTACCACAGTAGGGTTGTTCACATTGTGCACTTTGCTCACTATGCACACACCGTTAAGCAGTCGTTGCCGTTGATAATTGATAAGTTTTTTGTGCCCCTTCCTCCGTTGTCATGCCAAGCACACTGCTCTATTCGCCCGTTCAGGAGGCCGCCACAGCGGACGATCAGATGATAGCAGCGTTGGACGCGCCAGCCCTCGACGTGGGAGTGCTGCGCCCACCACCGAGGACGACACTACCAGACCCGATCTCGAATGGTGCGCATTTGTATCCTGGCGCATGGTCAGCATACTCTCTGCAGATATGCTTGCAGCCATAAGCGGTGTACAGGCACTGTACCATCCAATCAACTTCGCATGATCGGGATTGTCGCATGGCCTACGTGCGCAGCTGGCCCAGGCTCGCGCAAGGTATTCTCGCGAGGCGGGCTCTCCCGCTTGTCGCGTCTGGGCAGCGTGACACTGGTCAATCATGGCGTGGTGCAGGCCACCAAGCGGTGGGTGGATGCGTGTGATCATGTGGCACGTCTTGCTAAAAGAGAGACTGCGCCTCGTGCTATTAGTGTCAGTTGTGCACTCAGTCTATCGCTATTAAGGCCATTCTGTGACTGATCAACCCTATCTCGAAGAGCTTGATTGTTATGTCGCGTATCCGTGCAGGCAAGACAGCCAGACAGACGGTGATGCTGCCGCCGCGCAAGCAGCAGCGGACATCACGAATGGAAAGTCCGCCGCAGCAGAGAGCGGAGGCGAGGAAGAGGATGAAGATGAAAGCGTCGCGGATGGGTCGGAGGAGTACAGTGGCGATGAGCGCGGCAGCGGTAGCGAGGATGCTTCAGGCAAGCGAACACAAGCGGTTTGTGTTGTTGCCAGGGCCAGACCGACGATGACTTGGCGTGATGGCGTCTGGCCCAGTGTATCCAACTGCAATTAATGCGCATCTTTGCATGCAAGATAGAGCTGGGCCGGCTTTTTGTGTAAGGGCAGACGGGCAGGATGGTGCTCATGCACTGTGATGCCTCAGACGCAGCTTGGTCTCCTGCGCAGGTGATGAGGATGAAGAGGGGGAGGAGGGGGAGGAGGGGGAGAGTGAGGAGGAGGCCAGCCCGACCCCTGCAAGTGAAGAACCCGAAGGTGCGACCTGCCACATCTCTCTATGACGTAACATTCTTGCAGCTCAGCCTAGGCAAACCAGACGATGACTGCAGAAGAATGACTAAGCCAGGATTTCAATGCTACACTCCTAAGCCAGCTTGGCTGGCATGCCTTGCTGCAACACTGACCATTGCTTGCTGATTGATAATTGGTTCTCCACATTCTGCACCTGTTTGTGTGCACAGCTGAGCCTTTGGCTTACGAGGAGATGGAACCCGAATTGGAGGAGGAACCTAAGAAGCCAAAGGGCCAGAGCGACATGGCAGCGCAGGGCAAAGCAGACCAGCGGCAGGGCCCAAAACCTCAAGTGTCAAAGCCTACCAAGAAGTGAGTGCCACAGAGCCTGGCTTGCCAGCTGACACAAGTACATTTGACTAGCGGCCAACGCTTCGAATGGGCAATGAGCAAAGTACTGTGAACAAAAACAACTGTTAGACTTACACCAGCATCCAGCATTTGACCAAGTTGTTTTGTGGAATGCGTGCCTGCCATGGTGTGCTGCTGCACTTGTTGCAAGACAGTGCAACCCGCAAACCCGTAGAGGGTGCTGGCACACAACCCGTCTCCAATCATTTTCTACACACACTTGTGAGGCCTTACGCTTGCAATATGCAAGCGTTGTGCATAGATGCGAATACGCCACCTTCTGTTCCACTGATGGGGATGTCACTCACTCGCACACTCACGCAGGCGTGGTAACAATCGGTTTGTTGACATGGAAGCGGAGCTCTCCGACGAGGAGGAGGGGGCAGGGGACGTCAGCGCGGACGAGGAGGAGGACG
Organism: Chloromonas sp. AAM2; assembly: GCA_004335635.1. Lineage (NCBI taxonomy): Eukaryota > Viridiplantae > Chlorophyta > Chlorophyceae > Chlamydomonadales > Chlamydomonadaceae > Chloromonas > Chloromonas sp. AAM2. Next base: position 34,307 of record QAXH01005086.1, read on the forward strand.
GGCAGGAGGACGGGGTGCTGGTGAGTCTGGCAGGGGCTCAAGACACGAGCGTGTTGCACAGCAGAATAGCGTTGTCAAAGAGGATAGGAGGGTGTGCTTGTGGGTGGAACTCGTTGTTGGGCTCAAAGCTAGCACGCCGTCCACTGGACACGGCCACAATGAGGATGCACCTGGATCCTAGCGAGCCATTGTGCACATGACGATGATGAGCAGAAGGATTACGGGGGGGTGTTTGCACGTGTAGGTGTGTTGCAATAGGAGAGCCCACGTGCAGTGGGCCTACAAGTGAAATGCAATGCCTCAAGTACAGTGGTAGTGGGAAGGCACCTGGACCTCATGTGATCAACTACATGAGCAAATTGTTCAACGACTGTTTGCTTTCTGGGTTGTGGCTAGTCAGCGCATGATAAAGGAATCAGCACAGCTAACTGGCTCCTGGTGTTTACGGGTGACTTGCAGGCGGAGTTGATCGGTGACGTGACGGAGGGGCGCCGGGACGAGCACCGGAGGGCGCAGCTGCACAAGCAGTGAGTCATGCTCCTCGGTGATGATGCTGGGCGTCTGGAACGAGCATGCATTCTGTTTTGTCAAGCTCACTGTGCTGCTGCAGCGCGGCATGCTGCAGTGCCACAAGCGCTCACGTGCAACCATCGCGTGCATGTGCCAACACATTGATCCACCTCCAGCATGACTTGCTGCTGCAGGCAAGGCATGCTGCAGTGTCATGCTCCAATACGATGAGTGCATGCATTGATGATGTGCATTTGCCAACACCATGGCTGCTTGTTGTTCCCGAGCACGGTTGAGTGTGTGCCGGTGCGCTTCTTGTGGTTCAGGTGGCAAGAAGAGCGCGATGCCAAGGACATGCGGGCCCTCGTGGATGGGATCAGGAATGGATTCAAGCGGCCGGGCAAGCAGATGATTGGCGGCGAAGTGAGTTCACACACACGTGCACACACACTGACTCTCTGTGTCTCCATGTGTTCATGGCTTCCTGAACGTTGTAGCCATACGGGTTCACCGCCCACACCATAGGCTAAGTGCCACCCGCTTGCGTTGATCGTGGGGCGGATGATTAGTAGGGTAAAAACGGCCTTTCTTGATGGTTGTCTATGCTGACGAGCAGAAACATTGCTGCAGCATCCGGCCGACAGATTGAAGTCTTGATGCACACCCACTGCATGATGTCATTGCATGCATGCCTGTATGCACTGCATGCACAGGAGGGCAACGATGCTGACGCCCGGCGGCGCAGGGCACAGCTCTTCGGTGCTGCGGAGATGGACGATGACGACCTACAAGGACAGGCAAGTGAACTCGCCCAAACTAACAATTGCAACATAGACTTGCGACTCTGTCTTGCAGCCAAGCTGCATTCCAAGCCTTGCTTCAACTCAAAGCTCAGCTTATCTGCTTGGACTACACTTGAACGCGTTTTCCTGTGCCAGGCTGACTTGTTAAAGCGCCAAAGCATTTATACAATTAAATCAACCAGAAACAGATATTTGCAAGATTTATGAGTGAGACATGGCCTTATGATTTCTGTCTTCCAAGCCTCGTTTCCAGCTGAATTTATTACCTGCTTGGCTTCCACATGGGTACGTCTGCTTGTGCCTGGAGTTGAGCGTGGATTAGATGGTGTGCCAAGACGTCGGAATGCAATGCTATGTAGTGTGGTGTTTGCTGTGCAGGGCGTGGAGCAGTGGGCGATGGCGCTGGACCATGCAGCACAGGTGAGACAGAGGAGTCATGCCATCAACCACCAGCTGACTGTTCCTTGGGACGCACAGACAGGGAGAGTTTTCCCCCCCAAGAGAGAGAGAGAGAGAGGGGAGAATGAGAGCAAGAGAGGCAGACCGAGAGACAGCTGCATGAGATGAAGTTTTACAGTTGAAGTGACTCTTGCATGTGGCAGTGCTGACCGGCTGTTCAAGTACTGCCGACCTTGGACCAAGCTCACGCTGTTGTACTGATCATTGCACACCTGCACCTATCAGTTTCTGATTGCATGGCACGTGTCCCACAGGATGAGGATGAGCCGGAGGAGGAGGGCATGACGGATGACAAGGCCGTGCAGCATGCCATGCGCAAGCGCCTGCGTACAGATGGCTCACAGCCAACGGTCAGTCAAAGGGGACAGAACCAGCAAGGCAGGCAGAGAGGATGTGACTTGGAATGTGACTTGCAATCGTCGCATGCCCGCCCTTCTTCTGGTTCCATGATGCCCACTGTTCGGCATTGCACTTGCTGCCGCTCCTTGCCTACTTGAAGCATTGTTGCGTGCGATGCATGTGCCAGGGGAATCCCCAGCCTTGTGAGGAGGACCCCGCAGGAACGGCATACCTTACAGTCTTGCCCGCTAGTCCGGCCCTGCGACATTGCAAGACATCTTCTGCTTCCTGCATGAAATCCAGCACTGGGTCAGGAACTTGGCAATCGCATCGCAACGTGCACAAGCCTGCCCTCTCACCTGTCACACGCTGCTGACTGTGCAGGAGCATGTGGGCCCGAGCAGCCTTCCCAAGGTCGGGTCGGAGGAGCTGCGGGAGCTGGTGCGGGTGGGCCGCGCCGCCTCACTGGGCGCACCCCTGCCCGTGCCCGCCGCCCGCCCGCTGGCAGGCGCAGGGGCTCTCAGAGGGGCGAACGGCCCGAGCAGCGGTGAGTTCTCACCGAGTGTTGTGCAACCTTGATGCGGTGGTGCTGCCAGTTCTGCTAACCGCAAGGGCAGCACAGCACAGTGTGTTCTCGTGGGGTGCTGTGCTACCTCTACGCGGGGGTGCTGCATGGTAACCAGTTCTGCTGATAGAAAGGGCAGGCTCCACTGCCAAGGCAGCATAACACGTCTCGCTGTTAAGAAGATTGACAGCAGATGTGGCATGCCTGCTATTGTAATCGCTGAAGCAGATGTGTGCTGTACTGCTTTGAATTTGCAGGGCTGGGCAAACCCAAGGCGGGCATGCCGTTCACCATGTTTGGGCGGGAGCTCACCAACCAGGCCGGCCCTGGGAAGGCATGCCAGGTGAGACACCATCACGCAAGATGTGTTAACGAGGATCCATCATGCAAGGCCCACATTTAGAAGGCTGGGTTGCCAGTTAACCTATGATGGCAGGATGCTGGTGTGTGCAGGTAGGGTTGCCCAGCATGCAGGCAGTGCACGCACCATTTCGTGCAAGGCCCACGTTCCGAAATGTCGCTGTCACTAGATGGCCACTGATTCTAGCCTTGTCAATCCCACAGCTACCAAATGCAAATGGGTAACAGACTGCGAAGCGAGTTTTCAAAAGCGTCATCTGCTATGTGGCCGTGCTCCTGTCCGCAGGGTACGTCCTTCATGGGCAGAAGCAAGGCACCCGTAACACATCGATCGACCTCAAACGCGGGAGGCCGCTCGTATGTCTTCGGTGCCAGCGAGCACAGTAATGTAACCCTAGAAGGAGAGGCACACAAGGACGCCAACACCAACAGCGTGTCCGGGCTGCCGCGACCGGCAGCTGGACCAGCGCCGGCTGCACGACCAACCAGCTTCGCGGGCATGCAAGGGTTGCTGGGCGCAGCACCACCTACTGTCGCCCAGCAGGTCCCATCCGCAGTGCAGGCAAAGAAAGACAGTTTATTCAACCTGCTCAATAGAGCGTAAAGTTGGTTCGCGTGAACCGACGGCATGCATGTCGTGGCCTGGAAAGAGTGTCTTCGTAGGAAAACATCAATGGCATGAACCCTGTTTCCACAGTTTCCTGTCTGCCACACTGGCTTCAGTGTTGTTTCTATAAATTGTCCCAGAACTGGAAGACATCTTTTGCCGTTTGCCGTTGGTGTTACTAGCCGTTCTGCAAAAGGCCTGCCCTGCCTACTGACGCTAGTTTCCGGTCACTATTGCTAATTGGTAGCCATGGCATGCCTGTCGTGCGTCCTTCCTAGTTTGGACGTGCTTTGTTTGACCTTGGACGTGCAAGACTATTCATGGCTATTCGTCCATCACGCTCGCTTTGCAGTCTCGTACGTAACAAAAAGTCAAGTTCTATATAATGACTGGTATTGTACGGCCACGTTATGTATGATCTGCATGTTGCGGCCACGGCAGAGACCCTGGCAGCTATGTGGCAAGGTTCAGCAGCTGTGTGTCTCCTGTCACCCGGCCGACTATGCCTCTGGAATGATGTGCATCGTCTCTTCCGGCGAGTATACCTCGCTGCATGCCTAGAATACTGACCAAGGGTGTCTGCAAGCGGGCAAGTTATTCTTTGAGCCAACTTGGTTTGTCACGACGATGTCGCCTCGGATCGTCGCCAGGCGGCCGCTCCCAGATACCGGTCATCGCCCATCCCAAACAATCAATCGCAAAGGCAAGACCACCGCACTGCGTAACCCAGTTTCGCTTCTGACATCAGCAATTCCCTGCCACGAGCCATGAGTGCAATCACTCGGACCAGACTACAGCCCGGCGCTTTCCTTGGCACCTGCAATGTTCTGCTGTCCCTGATTGTGTTTGCAACCTACGCAGTTGCAATCCAGAAGCATCTGGTAAACCACGGACGCTCGCTGACCCACCAACCTGATATGGCGGCAGGTAGAGCGGTGCAACCTGTTAGTCAGCTACCGGGACACTGGGCTGGCATGCAGCAGGTGGACCCTCAGGCAAGTGTGCCTGGTCAGTATCCTTGCTGCAATTCACACTGGCTTTTCTTACTTGCTGTGAACGTCTTCTCATAGCTTTAGGTGCATGGCCTCCTGTGCTTGCTGTTGCGCAGACCTATTTGTTACCAATCCTCAAGGGCGGCCTCAGTAATCAGGCAAGCACTGGGCAGGCTACGGCAAGTAGGCTGGGCAGATGTGCTGCAAGTAGTCTCAGTTGGATTTGGTGTATGAATAACGCTAGACAGTGTCAGCAGTGTAAAGTGCAGGTGCAACACAACAGTGTAGTGAGCAGCTGCGGTTGACTGAGCCTGCTATGCGCAGAAGTGCGATCTGCGGGCGACGCTGGCTCTGGCAAAGACGCTGGGCTGTGGAGTGATACTGACAGGTGCGCCCCTGACTTCAGTGCCCCCGTCAGCAGTAACAGCCTGCAGCATCAACATCAGAGCACCAGGAACGCGAGCAAGCTGCAGGGTTTGGGTGGTATGTACTTTGATCCTGGGGCACGGTACCACAGCAGTGCACCGGCTGTGCCCGTGTTTGGGTCTCCAATCCATGTGAGGGCTGGAGAGAGTTTGTTTTTGGCCGCAGGCTTGTTCAAATATGGCCAAGAGAAGCGCAGCCTGCCAGGAGCAGGAAGCCTCCCGGCTAACAGCTCCAGCTGTTTCCCTGAGGATTGGTCTGACAGTGTGTGGCACTACGTGGCGTTTGACCGAGTATTGGACAGGTGTGTGCGCCTGGGGCGTGGGCGACCCATCAATCAAGGCATGTCCAGGCTCAACGAACAATCCAACGTATTGCGAAGATCATATGCACATGTATGTGTCTTCTCTTCAGTTTCCCGTTCTGCCCTGGTGCATATCTGCACCTGGTGACCAAACTGCAGGAGGCCCATGGCACACTGGATTCCCACCGCAACCGTTCAGGGGCTGCAGCAGCGTGGCTGGTCAGGAGAACTGGGTAAGGGATAGCCAGGCCAGGCGGCATGCATGGCACTGGCATAGCAGCATGCAAACCACAACCCAACTGTGTTTGTAGGCCCGTGACGGAATGAAGATGTTGTGTGAAACCAAGAACTCCAATCGCAGTTGCAAGAGGCTTGCCCCGCGCCAGTGCATGCGAGGACAGTCAACAGTACTCATTACAGGGCAACAACGTGAAAATCAGGGATGGAACACACAAAAGAATAACAAGTTCCAAAGGACAAAAGTGTAAAAGGAAACGTTAAATACATATCCCGATAAGCAGCAACATGACAGCCGTGAAGTTTACCTGGTCGTTACTTGTTCTCGTGGTCCATGCAGATGGTTTAATGGCACCTGTGGACAACATGCAAGAGATGCAGCAGTACATGGCCCGGACGCTGCACGCCACAGGCACACGCATGGCTCGCAGTGCACCAGTCATACAGAGCCCCTCACTGCAAATCAATCGCAGGGCAATCAATAGCCTGAAGACCTGGCTTACAGATCGCAGGTGAGATGGCTGCAGTAGCCAGTATCACTCAAGTGATGCAAGCAAAACCGTCTGGGCGCTGGATTCACGCTGCATTTTCTTTTCGCTTGTTTTTTCCTGAACGTCTGCTTCGGTTACATGGTCAGATGGTATTCAGCCTCTGGCTGGCTTGCTAGTAGCGTTAGTACCCAATGCACGTGGGCCCTGCTGGTATCACCTCCACACTACTGTCTGACATGGATACAATGCTCCCCCTACAATCACCAGTTTACCTTGCAATCGTTTGACATCAGGTAAGCCGCGTTCGAGTAGAGTGCTACGCTCATTGCTGTATGTGAAATCTCAGCAACGCTTGCACTGACTGTCTGAGAGGAACTAGTTTACGTTGTTGCAGTCCCTGGCCGCTGTTTCGCTTCTTCCTGTAGATTTGTTGGCCTTCTACTGAATGACGAACAGAACTGGATGCGGACTCAGCTGCCCAGGCAGCCGGGCAAACGCCTCAAGATCATTCATCAGGCAAGTGTTTGACCGTGTGGTAATCGTGTGGCAGGCAGAGGATACCAGATATCAAGAGAGCACTGCTTCCTGGACTTGAAGTGTGATTTCTGGGGTTTGGATGTTTAAACAAAGCAAGGATTGAGAACACACCTGCTGGTCAGATGCGCAGGCCAACAGTCTCCTGCGCTCTGCTTCGTGGCTTGACAGCCTGGCACGGACATACGTGGCAGCACATCTGGGCAACGAACCCTATCTTGCAGTCCACATTGGGCCCTACCCTGACACGTGCCTGGATGTGAGTACGGCACATTGACACGTCATCAGAACAACATAAGGATAGTATTGTTACAGCACCAGCACAACACCTGGTTCTTGTACATACAGCTGCGACTCGGCCGTATGACCTGGTCTGTTCTGTTCCTAAAAAACTGTCCCAGAACTGGCAAACATCTTTTTTTGTGTTAAAAAGTGTTGGTATCATAACACTACTGCCCTTGCTACACTACTGGGCTGCACACAACTCCCGGCTGCCCCTGCTTTCCAAGCAAAGCGTCGACTGCTCTGTCAATCGCAGAAGTGGACCAAGGGCGAGTTTGACCCTGCAGTCATGGAGGAACGCTGCAGCACACACGTGCTTGCTATCCACGACAGCCTGGGCTCCTGTACAAGGAAGATCATGTCAGAGTCGAACCTTACGCGCGTGTTCGTCATGGCACACTCGAGGATCCGTAATAAGGTGGACCGTCTGTTCAAGCGGGTGAGCAGGGGACCTCCTGATGAGGAAATGAGGAAAAACTGCCGTTCACAATTTTTCCTTGCCCAAGTGCATATCCTGGTTGCCCGAGTGAAAGTTGTGCTGATGAACTATCGAGACATGCATGAGGAACGAGTATATATATGTGTTTACACCAGGGAAGCCGTCAGAGGACACGGAACGGGATGGGCACCGCCC
>QAXH01005088.1:911-29254 GCA_004335635.1 Chloromonas sp. AAM2
GTTACACGTGGTTTGTGTGCAAGAGACTCACTTGCGCCCGTCGGCGCGTGCGGGTGAAGCCGGTAGTCCGGCTACGGCAGAGCGTTGCATACAGCTCCACGCCAGCAGCGGCCGGGTTACACTGCTTTCTAGCTCTCGTGCTCACAGCGGCGGGGTTGGCATTTTGCTTCGGTCAGACCTGCTGGCTCGGGGCTCCATGCGTGTGCGAGGCTGGCATCCGGGCTTCCCAAGATGGCCGGCTGCTTGCAGTGCCTGTTTCTTGGCTGGGTCACGACCTGATGCTGCTATCTGTGTATATGCCCACTGCCTCTGAGAACCGGCGTGCCCAGGACTCCTTCCTGGCTGAGTGTTTACGACCGTTCCTTCGGGCATTTCCAGCCGGGACGCAGTTTGTCCTAGCTGGGGACTGGAACGTTACCATGGACCAGTTCAACCTGTCCGCCAACCCCCATGCAGGCAACGAGCGTCAGCACGGCGCCAGAGAACAGCTTGTCGCCAATGCACTGCAGCGTGTTTGTACAGAGGCCGACCTGGTCGATTGCTTTCGCCACCGGGCTTACTCCTGGTCCCATCCCTCTCGGGGCCAGGCCTCACTCCTGGACCGCATCTTTGTCCCCTCTCTCTCCTCCGCCACTTGCATCAGTGCTCCATCGTTGCCACTGGCCCATCCGACCACAGGCCGGTTGTCCTGCACCTGCGCCCCGCCGCTGCCGCCCCCGCTCCTGGCCTACGACGTTGTCGAGTAGACTTCCAGCGTGACCCCGCTCTGCTGAGTGCTGTCTTGGTTTGGGCCAAGAACAGCTCAGCCTCGCCCCAGCCGCGGATACGGCCCTTATCGCTTGGTGGCCCTGTCCCAGAACTGGCAAACATCTTTTTTTTGTACGTGCTGCTGTTTCAGATCACGGGCAATCAGGCCTATGACGCACGTGCTCGCACGTTTCTGAACACATGGTAGGTCAGCAGCACTCTGGCTACAGAGGGGCAGGTTGTCATAGGGTGCGTGACCCTCTATTAGACTCCCTCTAATTCTATCTACTAGAGTCTAGCGCTAGAGCTCTTTTAGATGCACGCGGTCCCCAAGTATCGCAGCAGCTGTTCACCATTGCCACGGCAGCAACGTACCTGAAATCTAGTTGAGGATTTAGATAATTAGATTTTATAACTTTAGTCTAGAAATCTAGCCACTCGATATTTTCAACGTGGATGCTTCTGTAAGAGCCATGTGTTTGACTGATCATTCTGTGTCCTCTACGTCCAGGTGCATTCAAATGGCCTTCTCACCCAATAGAGTGCATTGGTAATTAAGCACCAACACAAGCCAACACAGGACATAACGGTTGAGAACAGCACAAACCTGTTTCAGGTGGCTGCAAGGGATATTTATAGCGAGAAATTGGATGAGGGTATGTAGAAGCGTGATTTGTGGATGGGAGCCGATCCTAATGCAGAAAATGGACATGCATTGTACGCAATTGCCTTTGGAGATTGTACGAGCACTGATCCGAGCTGGTGTGGAAAGGCCTGGTCTCTGGCAATGGAAGCAGCAACCTGGACATACCACGGTTGTTACACTCATGTGTGCATGTGGCACTGCTTCCGCAACTGAAACAAATTCAGAGGAACAACAACAACTGGCCGGAGCTGTAGCAGACCCATCAGGCTAGCTACATGAGTGGCTTGAAATTCAGGAATTGGGCTCATTATGTAGACGACTGCTACATCTCTCCCCCCTTGAGATTTCGCACGACCTCGTGCGAGGAGTTCAGGGTGAATCTGTGACAGACGCAAAGCACGATGCGCTCCGGTGACCACTGCAACTCGGAAAGCCGATCCACTTTTGCTGTAAGCTATTGGGTTGGATGCGAGCCAGGATTTGAACCATCGCCCTCAAGGGGTCGAGTCATGGCCCTCAAGCGAAACTAAATGTAGCAGACCCAGCAGGCTAGCAAAATGACAAGCACGGTGTTCAGCTCTCCTCTCTGCGTGTGAAGGACCTACGGGCCATGCGGCTGAGCAGCATGAACCTGTGTGATTGCACCAACTCCACTCCATGACCTGCATATGCGTAGAGCTGCATGGGGAAAAAAAAGAATAGGGTAGCATGTAGTTGCGTTGTGGCAATGTTAAAAAAAAACCAACAACAAAAATCTGATGCAAACTTTTTTTGCCTTGAATTTGCACGGTCTTCCTCTTGTCAATCCCCCATGGTTATTGTCACCATAGCCCTTATTTGCCGATGCCACGGTCCCTAGCGTGCCCGCCCGGCAAATGCATGCGGTGGAACCCCAGCCGGCCGTGTTGGCCTTGCTGGTGGGAGGCTGTGTTGACGCCTGGATGCAACAGGTGGTGTTTTGGAAGATGGTGCTTGTTCTGCCACTGACTGCCACGCTCCGGCACTATCATCCCGACTTTTCGCTTCAACTCATATCAATTGGCGAGTGCCGCTCATGCATGTTGGTGGAATAGAATTGCTTTTGCATTGTCTGCAAACACCGTGTTGTTTGGACGTGTGTGGTGCACGTGTGATGGCCGCAGTGTGCCACCATGATTTGTGCCTCAGTGCAACAACAGCCTAGCCGTTGCTGGGCTAGCAGTTCCTATCATATGATAGACAGTATAGACGCTGCTTCGGCCACAGATGTCCTTCAGATGGGGCGCATTAGTGTTGCTGAAGTGCTGCAAAGAGTGTATGAAGGGCGGAACGGGGTGCCATGGGGCGACTGCTTCCAGCCGCACCGCCCCTCCGTTCCATGCCAGAGCAGGCGATCCAGGGTTTCAAGGTAGCCACTGGTTTTGACCAAGTAGCCTTGAGAAGGGCCAGGGTTTTGCATACCATGCACACACATCCCAACATGTTAGAATTTTATCTACATTTCGCATGACCGCATGAGCTCACATGATTTGAACATTGAGAGGATGAGCTACCCACCAAATAGGAGACCACGTCATCAGCGCCTTTGACTTTGCCGTTGCTGTGAGGGGACAAGCTGCATGTCTTAGAATGAAGCGTTGGAAGATGGTGCTTGTTCTGTCAGTGACTGCCACGGACAAGGCTTTGGAAAGTACTAAGTTGCTGCCAGATCAGGCTCCACTAGCCGCCTGAGACCAAAATCCCAACCAAAAGCGTTCGTTCAACCAACCAAAAAGCGTTTCAACCAACTGCGTGCGGCGCATCCGGCCATTGTGGGAGACGACGTCCCCCGCCGTGCGATGCTGATCGGACGAAGCTGCGGGTAATTCACAGGCAGGCTCATCCGCGTTAGCAGCGGAGCAATACAGCAATTAGCCACAACCAGACCTTGTAGCCGCTGGGAGTTTGCCAAGGTCTGGAGCTGCTCACGGCACCATGTGGTGGTGAGCAAGCTGCGACATGCACGGATCATAGCCGCCAGCAGGGACACCATCGGCTGCGAGGGAACGCAAATCAGTGTCAGCGGTGTCACGCCCTTCTCTGTTGATACAAAAGCAAGCTCAAAATACATGCAGCTTGAATTATTCACCTGCGTTCATGAGGACCATTCGCGTTATCCCCAGCCAAAACCACTTGCGTATAGTAATGGGCACACAAGGTGCAGCATGTGTGGCTCGTCGCCTGCAGGTGAAATACTACCACTGGCAATAGCTTCAGCCATGGGTTCTGCGTCAGCTGGAGACGTCTAGTCGTCTCTGATTTGCCACCTCGTGCGAAGGAAGATCGTAAAAGAGGACAGCCTCTGAAGCATGGCTAATAAGAAAAGCAAAACCGGCAAGGCCAGCAAGGGAGGAAAGCCTTCCGGCCACGGGGAGAAGGGCACCAAGAACAAGGTATGGCCTCATGCACACAGACTTTCGCTTGTGGGTGTGGCTGGGCGCCGCCTGCCGCGCGCTGGCGCTGCAGACAAGATATGTCGCTTCAGTGAGCCTGACACATTGGACCACGCACTGCAACGCGCGCAGGGCGAGATGAGCAAAGAGCTTGGCCCGCAAGACCGCGTGGAGGCCGTTCGTCCCTTCTGGGAGTCACAGCCACAAGCAGACCGCGTCAAGCTACTTACTGTTGAACTACCGACGCTGCAGGAACGGGCCAAGATGCTCACGGAAGTGACCAGGCAGCAAGCAGGTGAGCGCGGGTGCCGGCCGCGCCGAGTTACAGCCATGGGCACTGCTGGGCATGTCACTGGATGGTGTCATGTGGAAGTTGACAGCTGTTGCCTGTGCTTGCTGCTTATAGCCGCAGAGATTGACAGTGAGCAGCTGGACATGCTAGCTATGGGTCTTGAGCCCACCATGGAAGAGGTATTGGAGGAGGGCGTGAACCGCCTCAAAGCCCGCACCACCTGGAAGCTATGGAGTTGGCCACTGGATCAGAAGGAGTTCACCGACGCTGAATCATTCCGCCAGCACATCACAGACAAGCATGTCAAGGATGAGCTGCGCAAGTACCTACCCCGTGACGACCCGAAGTCACCAGAGCGGCCAGCTGAGGAGTCGTTCCGCAAGCGCATGTAAGACATGCACATCCAGCTAGACAGCCTGCTTCTATGCCAGCCGTGAGCATGCTTACGACAACGGTAGTGTCGCTCTGTGGTGTCATGTGGCTGATGCTTGCATGTCAAATGCTTTTGCAGGACGGACTTGCTGAGCCGTGTCCAGCAGCAGAACCAGCGTCACTATGAAGAGATGAACACCAAGCTTGGCGTGGGTGGCACAGGCAAGGACAAGGAGCGGGCAGCACGGGAGCGCGAGCGGGAGAGGGAGCGAGAGAGGGAGAAGGAGCGTGAGAAGGACCAGGATAAGGATGGCGGCTCAGGTGCCAGCGGGGTTGCAGATGCAAAGGTGGACAAGGATGCCCCTGTCAGCATCTATCGCAGGCGCAGGCACCACGCTGCAGATGCCACTGCCATCAACCGGGACACCAACATAGAATTGATCAACGTAATGTTGGAGGCCCTGGAGCAGGAGCATGAGGTGCTGTATCACACACTGCTGCTGCCCATCACTTCATACATCATGGAGGCTCTGCCTGAGGAGTCACGTGACACTGTCAAGGTTAGTGGTTGAGCAGCCTTAGATGGCAATGTGACCAACCATCAGAGCATATGTGCAAGACCGAACGCATTGATGGTTGACATCAAGGCTCGCTGGTTGGCCGCATCAATGTGAACTTGTTGGCTGCACATGTGCTGTTCAATGCCCGTCCAGACGACAAGAATGATGCGTATTCAGTGAGTACATGCAACTGCGTGTTGTGTGTTGCCCGCAGCTTGAGCTCAACTACGAAGACTTTGATAAACTTATGCCAGAGGATGCCATTCAGATTGTTGAGTGGCTGATGGAGAAGGTGGATGCACTGAGCACCAAGCTCAAGGCCGAGCTCAAGGAGGAGGAAGAGGTGGGTATTCAGATGGCAAAGGATGGGCCAGGTTTTGAGCGAAAGGCACGTGCGGGTCAGCATGCAACGCATGGCTCATCATCAACACAGGAGTGTCAAGGCGTCCACATCATAAGTCCACCAGCACAGAGGCTCGCAATGTGCACATACAAATCCTGCCTTGACAATACCCGGCGGACCTGGCAATGGAATAGGGCTTACCTGTAAGAACACAATTCTCTGGGCTTTGGCATGCTGAATTCTTGCTTTTGTATGCGCCTGCTCTTCACAGCCTGAAGATGATGAGATCATGGGCGATGTCGACCTGTGGGCACTGACGGAGGATGGCCAGGACCTGACAGTGAACAGCAAGTGGCTGCAGCACCTGCAGGAGAGGCTGTTGGGAGAGGACGGCCATCCACGCAAGGTGAGAGTGTCCAGCAGAACAGGACAGCATGGGAGGCATGTCGCTTGATGGCTGCTTGCTGCTTCAGACAGTGATGATGCAATCGGACGCGCAAGTGCTCACTGTTCTTCTGCCTGTGATGGTTTGTTCAGGTCAAGCCTGGTGAAGACATCCACTCCAATGGTCTCGTGCTGGAGTGGGTGTATGGGTCCATAGTGTCCACTGCTGAGAAGGCCCGTGACGGTGCGAAGCGGTCGCTGGGATCCCACCTGCCCGTCCCCAGCGAGGCGCACCATGCACTGCTGCGTGCGCTGGAGGAGCAGCACGTGTGGGACACGCGGCTACTGCAGGCGCGCTCCTTGCTGGCTGAGATGCTCAAGAGCAGGCTGGAGGCCACTGAGCTGTCTAAGCAGTATGACATCAGGCCAGTTCCCAAGAACGCCAAGGTGTGTAGGCAAGCGGCTGACGATTGGTGTAGATAATCAGCTGGTAAATCAGGTTCTGAGCCAGGAGAGCAGACATCATCCCAGCCAATGGCCAGTAGGTGTTTGAGCTATTCTTACTACTGGGCTGATGCTGTTCGTTCTTGGGGCATAGGCTCACGCTTGAGCAAGCTGTTAAGTCGATGGCTATGCATGCTATGGCGGGCATGCAGTTGCCTGTGCATTGCTTGCCTTCCTTCACTTTGTCACTGTTTTCCAATTGCCGCAGCCTGAGGAGTTGCCTGCTGACGACGCCCTGCCTGACCATGTCATTGTGAGCATGCTGCGGCGAGAGGCGCTGCTCACGAAGGCCAAGCTGCACTACTCGCTGTTTGAGCACATTACCCAGGAGAGGCAGCTGCGCACCTGGAAGGCACAGCTCAAGCAGGTGTGTGCGACACACATGCGGGGCACTTCTGAGGCAGAGCAGGGCCTTGAATAACAGGAACGGCATGCATTTGTCCGACTTGGCCACGTGTAGCTATCAGCAGCTTGTTTCCAACCATATGGCATTAACACTGCACATTGGCCTGCATTTGACTTGCTTTAATCATGTTGTTGTGTGCCTAGGGCGAGCCTGAGTTTGAGCGCCTCAAGCGTGAATTGGAGGAGGTCAAGCACAGCCACAGAGGGCTGGACAGCACCTACCGGTCTCAGGTGTGTGAGGAGAGCACTGCTGCACCGCTCGTCTTTGGGCATGGCGATGCATGTGCAGATGAATGCACGACCGCATGATGAAACGTTGGTGAGTCCATGTGCAACCAGTCCTTCATTGTGATGCGGTGCATGCAGGCAGAGATGGAGCGCCACCGTGCACAGCTTGCTGATGCAGCCATTGAGGAGCAGCTGGAGGTGCAGACTGCATTTCGGGAGCAGGGTGCACTGCTGCAGGGCATCTACGACAAGAAGCAGCGTGCTGAGTATGAGATGGCTCGCAGGTAAAGGCGTGGTTGCCAGGCATGCTTGCAGTTCCTGTCGTCTGTTGTCCACACTTCTTCACTCGTTGGGTTGCGCCTGCTACATTGTTCTGCCCTGATGCACTGGTAGTTGCCTGCGGTTGTAAACCTGTACATGCGATGGATGCGCTGTGCAGGGAGACTGAGATCAAGCAGCTCCAGGGCTGGAAAGGCACAGTGGAGAGCTTGATTGACAAGTTCAGCGACCTGACAGCCGCTCAGTCCAAGGCTGAGGGCGATGAGGAGGAGGGTGGAGAGCCTGGCAGCAGGTATGCATCTGTTTGCTGGGGTTTAGCTTAAGGAACGCTGCTGTCAGTGCTGTTTCATTGTCTGTGCAGCCCGCTAGGACTGGGCTTGGCCCAGGATGAATCTTTTCAAGAACACGACTGCAGCGCGACCGTGTGTGCACTTGTAACAGCATGACAAGAGGCAGTCAAGCATGCATCTGCTTTCATTTTGCAGGGGCGATGGTGCTGGAGAGTCTGCCAGCTGGGAGCACGGTGGCAGTGCCGGCAACCTCAGCCCTGAGAAGTACATGCAGCTGGTCAAACTCCGAAACCACGTGCACAAGGACGTGCGCAAGCAGCTGTATGGGGATCCAGATGACAGGCTCTTCTTCGACAACCTCAAGGTGAGTAAGCAAACACATCTCACTCTGGTGCATGCCATGCAAACCGTGTCATACCTGGTTGCGCGGGATGCAGGAAATTATGTTGCGTTCAAATTATGTTCGGAAGTCATGTGTAAGATTGCATTGCTGCTGGACAAAGTTGCAACCTAGTCGTTCATCTGACTGTGTGCTGTGCAGAACGAGGTCAAGGCGATTGAGAAGCGCATGGAGGAGGCACGTGTGGTGATCCAACACTTGGAGATGCAGCTGCTCAATGTGGCCTGTGATGACCCAGGCATCGTGGTCGGAGCACAGCTGGTGCTGCCAATCCTGCAGGAGCGTCTGGACATTCGCGGCCGCCAGCATGCAGCTGAAAGGGCAAAGATGGCAGAGTCAGAGATCATACGCATGGAGGTGAGCCTGATGGGCATGGACATTCTGAGCAGTGCTCAGTTGGAAAGGCATGCATATGTTCGTGTTGTGCATCCAAGGTTTGCGTGTGAACGCAAATGATGCAGGTATGACTGAATGTTCATCGGCAGCTGCCCTGCACTGTGTACTAGTTGGGTTGAGCTACCATGCTGGCGCACGTGATGAGTTTTCTCATTGGCCTGACACCTGAGGGTGCTGGAGGTCTACCAACACACATACCAAAAACTTTGATACTGATGCGCTGCTGGTTTTCCACCTCACCCTGTTTCATTGCTTCTGCCATTGCTAGTATTGTTTCCTGCTTCTTGCATTTGCGCTGCATCACATTGCAAGTTCCATGCCTTTCTTCTGTTGTGCTTCTTGCATACGCAGCAAGAGCAGGCTGCACGTGAAACCGCTGAGCGCGAGCGCAAGCGCCTCTCCAAGGCTGCCAAGAAGGACAAGGCCAAGACGGAGAAGGAGAAAGAGAGAGCGGATCGTGAGGCCAGGGAAGCAGCTGAGTTGCAGCGCAAGGCAGACCAGGATGCAGCACGCAAGCTGAAAGATGAGGAAGATAGGTGAGGCTAGAGCATGAACTGCGTTACATAATCATACACTTGGGACACGCATGCAATGTTTGATGAGAACGTTTGTGTTCCCATCCTCACCTACCTGCCATACGACATGTGTATGCCATGTTGCTCAAGTATGTTGTTTTTTGCTGTGGCTTGCTCAGGCGCAAGCGTCAGGAGCAGCTGGAGGCCATGCGCAAGGCTGAAGAAGAGTACATGGAAGCACGGCGCAAGGAACTGCTTTCTGATGAGAACGGCTACTGGCGCCAGCGCATGCGCCTCGAGGAAGAGCGTGCTGCAGTGGATGCAGCTATGGTGGCTTTGACTGAAGTCGTTGAGGAATCAGCCATGCCTCAACCACCGCTGCACCAGCCTCAGCAGCAGAACCATGCCAGGCGTGCAGGTGCAGATACCATGGACACACACCGCAAGCGTGTGCAGCCTGCCCAGTACCCGCAGCAAGTAAAGCGGGATTTGAGTGGCTCGGGTCTGGATAATGGAGATGCCAAGCCACGTGCAGTAGTACAGCAATTAGAACGAGACAGTCGTAGCAGTGATCAGTCAGCCAAAGATAATTTGCATCAGCACCCACGACAGCAAGAACCACAGCAGCAGCAGCAGCAGCAGCCACAACAGCAACAACAGCAACAACAGCAACAACAGCAACAACAGCAACAGCAGCAACAGCAGCAGGGTGCCACTGCTGGCGCCCGGATAGCATCTCCTCAGCCAAAGGCAACAGAGGCGGCTGTTGTAAACCAGGCCGCCAGCAAGACTGCTGCCACTGCAACTGCCCCTACTGCTCAAGCACAAGCCAGCATTCCAGCTGCTGCTCCTACAGCTGCTGTCACGCAGGCTGCTGCTCCGGCCAATGCACCTACACCACAGCCACCCACGTTGGCACCACCTGCCACTCCAGCCATTTACTTTGGCGCAGTTCCTGTACCTGTTGCCAGTCAGCCATCACATGTACAGCAACCACAGCCTGCAGCTAATCACGCACAAGCGCCAGAGGGGCCCAAAGCACCGGGCAAAGGGGATACCTCTCCCTGTGCAGATGGGCAGGCAAACGGTTCTGTATCTGCGCCGGCCTTTGTGCCCTCTGCACCTTCCAATGCAGGGCCTGCACAGCCACAAGCAAGTGCTCTGCCAGCCGCTGCACCTGCTGGCCACACAACAATGCGTCAAACCCCACATATGCAAGGCCAACCGCCAATCACCATGATGATGCCCGGTCACATGGCTCCTCACGGCATGCGCCCAATGCACATGCCTGCGCAACAAATCCCCAATCAGCCACAACCCATGGTGCCTCGCCAGCCCGGTCAGGTAATGCCAGGCAACATGGTTTCAGGCGTGATGACAGGACCAAGGATGACAGCCACACAGGTGCCGATTATGCCAGCCCAACATGCACCGTATCCCAACCCTCCTATGCCAAACGGCATTATGATGCCTGGACCGAGTGGCCCTGGCCACTACATCCAGCTGATCAACCACCACCAGCATCAAAACCACCCTGGGATGATGTCAGCCAATGGTCCCATGCCTCCAGGACACATGGTGCACATGCACATGCCCGGCCAGCAGCCTCCACCACCACACAGCATGCAGCCCATGCACTCAGCACCTGTGCAGTCCGTTCCCCTCCAGGGCCAACCGCAGTCCCCTGCTGCCGCACTGCCTCCGCCACCCTCAACCAGTGCGCCCCCCGATGGGGAAGCGCCCAAGCCCCATCCTGTGCAGGACAACCCAGCGCCTGCCCAAGCAGTAGACAAGACGTTGAATGTAGCCGCCAAGCCGTTTGTTCCATCCTTTGGCCCTAAGGCTGGGCCACCACCAGCAGCTGTCTCTCCTCAGCATCAGCTGCCACAACACCAGCAACAACTACAGCATCACCAGCAACAGCTGCCACAACACCAGCACCAGCAGCACCAGCAACACCAGCAGCAGCACCAGCAGATGGGTAGCCCGTCAGCCATGAACGGACACCCTGCAGGCATGTTGTACCCCATGCATGTGCCACCTCAACAGCTGGGCATGATGCAGGGCCAGCCGTACCCTGGTCAGTACCCTGGCATGCAGCAGGGTGTGCGCGGCCCTCCTGGGCCCCCTTCACAGCCAAGCAACCGGGGCGATAGACGGCAGATTGCCCGGCAGCAGCAGCAGGGTAACATGCACATGCCGCCTCCGCAGCAACAACAGCAACAACAGATGCCACCGCAACAGCCAGGGCAGCAGTTCATGATGATGCCCAACGGAATGTCGATTGACCCGCGGACACACATGATGATGCACCACATGCCACCCATGCCACATCAGATGGCCCATCAGATGCAAATGCCTATCAACATGCATCCGGGCATGCACCCTATGATAATGATGCCACCCATGCCCCCAGCACCAGCAGTTCAGCCACCTGCTCTACCCCCAGCCACCACTGCTGCTACCATGCCTCCACCTTCAAACACCACCAGCAAACCGCAAGCAGAATCTCTTCCACTCAGCCCAGACGGTCCCTTGGATCGTTCTCACAACACAAGCGACAACAGCAGTACATCTGAAGACAGCCATGCAGTTGCTCAGCAGAGCACAGCAGAACAACAAACATCACACCGACCTCAGCCACCAGCAGATGTGGCTGCTGCTCCACTACCTGCAGCTGCTGTACCAGCGGAAGCTCGACCCTCACCTGTTTCCCTGGATGGCCCAGTTGCTGATGCCACAGCAGCTGCAGCCGCCACAGCAGCTGCACCCACTGCCACACAAATAGCCAGCAAATCTTCGTGGTCTGCTGTGGCTGCAAGAGAGAAGGCTGCAAGCGCTGAGGCAGGCAGTAGCAGTCCAGCCCGGCCTAGCTCAGGGGCTGCTGCACAGCCAGCAGCACCTGCCGCATCCATCATGCCAGCCCCTGCACAGCCGGCTCCTCCCGGTAGCATCTCATGGAAGAACATGCTTCAACAGAACCTATCATCGGAGGCACAGCCACGCTGGGTAGGCACTCCACCCGTGGGCAATTTCCTTGCAGTTCCAGCCACCACACTTCAAGGCCAGGCCAAGCTGCACGTGACAGAAACAGGCGTTGCTGTGTATGAGGCACAGGGGCATGCACCACGCAGCCTACAGCTTGTACGGGGCCTGCGCAATGGCGAAGGCGAGTACAACTGTTTCCTCAACGTCATTATCCAGAGCATGTGGCACCTGCGCCCTTTCCGCCAGGCTATGCTGGCCATGCAGCCAGCACGGGATGGTGGGTCTGACACGCAGGTGCAGGCTGCTCTCTGTACCATTTTTAAGGCGATGGCAGCCAAGCCAGCAGCAGCCAGCAGTGGTGCACCTGCTCAGGGCGGTCGCACAGTGTCTCCAGCCGAACTGCGCACAGCACTGGCTGCTCTTGATCACGGCCAGGCAGCAGTGCGGGTTGAGCAGAGCGACATGCATGATGCAGCCGAGGTGCTGGCTCAGATATTGGAGTGCCTGCACAGGGCGGAGGCTGGCACAAGTGCAGGTCCAGGTTCTGCTGCAGTGCATGACATCACTCTACCATTGAAGGTGAAGCAGGCATCAGCTGGTCGCAGTCCTGCGCCCAGCTCTACTGTTCACCGCTTGTTCGGTATTGATGTTCAAACGGCATGCCCAGTCACCGACTCCACGGAAGAGGATGGGCGGAAAATGTCACGCAACCAGCGCAGTTCCAACCAGCTACCCAGCCTGCAGCAATCTGTCAATGCACCAGCTGCTGCGACAACAACAGGGGACGTGCTCCAGTTCACCAAGTTCTTTCACCTCGTACCAGCTCAAGGTGTGTACACCAAGCTTTTGACACCAGTCCACCCTTGCTGGTACTCAGTTTGCACACACTGGATTACACTGCATTGCATTGCCGTGGGATCCAGCTCACCCTTCTTGCACACGACTTATTCCAAAGAGGGTGGGATGCCCATACAGTTCGTGCTTGTCATGCTGTTTGCAGGCCTGCGCCAGGCCTATGCAGACGCACTCCCGCCATCTGGAACGCCCGACTTCTCCTGGGAGGAGCTGCTGGTGGCTGTGGAGGCGGCAGGCACAGGGCAGGCCCACAGCGGCGAGCCCATCCAGCCCAGTGTCTCGCTGCTCCGCCGGCCCAAGGTCTTCACACTCGCAGTCGTCTGGGAGTCACCGCAGGTGCGTTCAGTTAATGAAGCCAAGAGGTAGTCATCGCAGTTTAAGCGAACAGAGAAGCAGCACAAACCTCACTGCTTGGTCTTGCATCACCATGGTACGTCCCAGTTTCCTTCACTGCCATTGCTAACGAGTTTGTTTGCAACAGCACCACAATGCCATGTGCAAAAATAACAAACATGGCCGCGCGCTCAGGCAGGCCACTTCTGAGCACTGTTGCATGCCTCTTGCTGTGCAGGTTCCATCGGAGGCCATCAAGGCCACGCTTGCAGCGTTTGGCCCCGCGCTCGAGGTGCCTGCTCTGTTCCGCATTCCACCGGGCGCAGCGGCCGCCTGGCCCGCAGGCCACGGGTCCACGTACACACTGAGGGCAGTTATCTGCTACTTTGGGCACCACTACCTTGCCTTCGTGCTGTCAGAAGAGCTCAACCTGTGGCTGGGCTTCGATGACGCGGAAATCACACTGATCGGCCGCTGGTCAGACGTGTGCCGCTCCATGCTTGCACGCCGTCTGCAGCCATCGCTGCTCATTTACGAGGATGTGTCTTCAGCATGATTTCAGACAGTTGGCCGCGTGATGGTGTTCCGGCAAGGCGAAGTATCCATACCCTCGGTGTTGTTTGGTTAAGTGTGGTTTGATGTGTAGCTCTTTCTAACGACCATACACCAGCCATTGCTGCGTGGTGTCCTGACTGCAGGCTGGAAAGTGAAAGGGTTGTGCATTTCTGCTTTAATCCGCACTCTACGATGCGTTTGAGATTTTGGTTTGAGTGTGCATGTCTCTGTAGGAGGGCAACCGGAAGAAATGGTGAAATATCCTGACAGTGCAATGCGTATTTGTTGGCCTGAACATGTCTGGTTGTCGCCACGTCTGGTTGTGTGGTCATCAGACATTGGCTCGTGTTCCATCATCAAGAAAACCTTGGGCCGGCTTGCAGCCCCCTTCATGGGGTTTGATCAGAGTTTCATGTAGCTAGTACGACGCCCATGCTATCAACTGCTGAGAGGCATACTTTTCCCTCTCGCATCAGGGTTGAGCACTGGTGGAGGCATCTCGTAGGCCATCGTTGGTCGTAGTTAGGACACTGACGATTTGCTCTGTTTGTGGAATTGACACCTAAAGCTTGCATCCCCCGGGCCAGGAGGTGTTCAGCTACCAGCAGTAGAGCAGCAGGTGTAGTCTAGCTACACTTTGTTTAGATGCTCAAGAAGATGGTTGCGGCCCCAGCAACATCCGTATCAGCTTTACAAGGTCTGACGCCTTAGAAACTTTACAGACTGCCCTGCATTTTCATATGGTTACGGAGATCGAGGGCATTAGCAAGTGTTTGGGCGACCAGGTTTGCGTTAGGTGTTGAGTGCAAATGCAAGGTGGTGCAGGAGGTTTACACTTGCTAGACATTTTTGCGTGTTCTTATCATTGCATGCGTCTTCAGGTGCACAAGTCCCAGTACACTGTCATTGCCAGTGATGCTGCTCATGTCAGTCTCTTGATGTCCTGTTCCAGGGCAATGTGAAAATCAACCTGCTTTGCCATCAGCGCAAAGTGTAGTGATGAAGCCCGGAAACTGGCATTTACTGGAGGAACCGGTAGTTTGTGCTTGTACCGGTTGTACAGCCCTGTGAATGGTTCGTGGCGAATGGCAAGGGTGTTGTGCGGCTTGGCATCGTTGCTAAGATGCAGGGCAGCGGTTTTGATTTCGTTGCTCTAGCTGTGCGAGCAATGGCACCAAGTGGCGTACTCAGGTTGCGTCTGCAAGCTACAAAGATTCTCAGCCCGGCCTCTGTGATGTGGCTTGGGCGGTGTGAACATGGGATAGGCGCAAACTGCGTGTTCATGTCAAACATGCTTGTTCACGTCACGCGTGACACTGCAAGCTACGCAGAGGACAAGATGCAGGCTTGTTCAAGTACAAATGCACACATGGGTACAAATGCAGAGGCACAAATGGGTACGAATGTACACATAGGCACACCACTGGAGTACAGCAGTCACCTGCTAATATTCGTCTGGTGCATGTGGCAGTGGAACAGCTGTTGATCACCAAGTTTCGTGTGCCAGTGAGTGGCACTGAGATTTGTAGATACAAACAATCAACACCAGTAAGGGTGATGACAATGACCTGACACATGTAGAGCGTTGTAGGCAGTCCTTTCTGCTCTTGTACCGTGCAGAATTCTGTGCATTGTGTGCATGGCTTTTGGATCATCCTCAAGGGCCGCTCATGCTGCTAGTACAAATGCCACCTTAAGCGACCCTTGTCCAGTGCAAACCGGCAGCAGAGCGAGGTTGACCTGCTTTCAACGTGATGTAACGATTTGGATTCCCGTACAAGCATGTCTGTTTCACACACGTTGCACTGGCAAGTTGCTCCAGCTTGGTTGGAGGAGGTGCTAGAAATCACGACAAAACAAAACACTGCATTTCTCAACAAGGGCTTCAACAGAGATGAAGTTCACTGAAAGCATGGTTGCGCATGTTAGCATTGCATGCAGAACACCCGGCGTTCAAACAATAACCCGTCACAAGTTGTGAAGCCTTGAGAAGGAACCCGTGCATGCATATTTCCGAAATACTGCTGAGCCTGGATAGGCTCATCAGTGCCTGACCGCTGTATATGTGCCTGCAGCTGGACGTTGAGTGGTGCTGCTGGTAGGTGTGGACAGATGCCTGCTTGCTGGTGCTTGTGCATTGCGCTGCTTCTGTTCTGCCTGTTGAGATGAACCGCTAGGGTTCAGCTCTATCCTGCACCAAAAATTGCAAAGCGAGTCCCGTCGGGCTCGTTACGATAATTCTCAATGCAACGTGCTGTTGGCAGCGGCTGAAAAGCTGCGTGCTCCGAGAAATCTGGCCAACATTTAGAATTGCGTAAAACGAGCCAACCAACTCAGACTGTCGGTGCGCCATGCGGACCGCTGTTTTCATTTTGGTATGAAGCAAGCAGTAAGCGTCGCAGTTTTGCGGCGAGGTGGTGTGAGGTTGCTTCCCAGCGATGTCTTGCGACTTCGTGCTTTGTCCACGGGGATTGCCACAAACATTGCGGACATGATGAAAGAGTTGAGTAACTTGAACATACCCGCAACCTCTGCCAACGAAGCTGTAGTTCGGAACTTTGTGGGCCGGGTATCGCACGCAAGTATCGTATGCACTGCCTGGGATGTGGACGTGAGTGGCTCCTGATGTAGATGATCTTGTGCTGGTGCGATTGAAGCGCAAACTGGTGTACATGGGACACATGCTGAGAAAGTTGGATGATGGGCAACTCCTGTACTCCTGTTGGGCAACCCATTAAAAGTATGTTGTAACCAGGGCAACCCATGGTAAAACCGGGCAGATGAATTGTAAGCATTGGCAGCGGTTCATCTGAGGCGACCGAAGGATGCGGCGAAGCCATTCTATGCATTCGTTGAATGCCCTATGCTTGCCCATGGCAATGCCCACGTGCTGCAGGTGCCGGAAAGGATTAGTCGGCGAAACGCCACTTAGTCGGCTGAGGTGGCGACCTTTCCTGTATCCTACCATCAGAGCTACCACCTTGTCCGTGGTTAACACGCGGGAAGCCGAGAGAAATCCGACCGCCATAGGCGCACTTTCGATAGGCATCGCACATCCGTTCGCAATCATGACTCAGGAATTCTGTACACCGTGGTGGCTAAAGGAATGCAGATGCCTCCCAAGCGACGCTGTAGCCCAGTGCTCGGAGGTGCAGTCACAGGAAGTGCACAGTCGGAGTTGTACAGTGCAAGTGGACAAAGGTCAAAGATACAGGCATTGCACAGAGGTCCGGAAGCTTTTTAGACATTGCGCTGGAAGGTGAGCGACGCCGAAAAAAGTCTGACGAGGCTGGATGCGCAAGCTTCCACACACGACTTGGCAAGCTCACGATGCGTGGGTATCAGCAGCTGATGTTGCTTTCTGTAGCTCGTCTGGTGTGGCATGGGATGTGGCTCATGCACATGGGCAGGTGTGTGTGCATGGCACATCATGTTGTCTGGTAGGAGGGTAGCCTTGATGCCTGTGGACAGCCTTAGCAATCAACGCTCTATGTCTTCGTTGTGCTTGCTGCACACAGAGAGCCAGAGGAGATAAGTAGCAGTGTCATTGAGACACATGAGCGGATTCCTGATGAGCCTGAACCTGAGGCACCAGCAGGCAGCCCACACAATGCTGAGACCGGCCAATTATTGGAGGAGCTCTGGTCCCTCGCATCAGAACTCAAAGACGATCTGCTGAAAACAGGCAAAGCAGGTGTGTGCAGTCTGCTGCATGGGGCATGCGCTATGCCGTGTGGCAGGCACCTTTGCCAGCACTGTCAACAACTGCCATTGAGGCATAAGTCTCAAAGAGTAAGCCATTGTGTGGCTGCGGAAATGCATGTTGAAAGAGCAAGAGCTGGCATTGCACTGCTGGCTGGAGTCAATAGTAATAGGCTGAATACCTACAACTATGCGTTGACTATGGCATGGCTGTCGTTACAACTTCGTTATGTGATTCAGCCCTGCAAACCAGCATGTGAAGAGCTGCAGTGCCTGTGTTCTCTTTGTGCAGGCGCTGTGCAGCAGGCAAAACAGACAAATCGAAGCATGTCCCAGCCAGGCCTATTGGGCCGGTTGTTTGGCTGGAGTTCGCCCTCAGACGGTAAGCATAAATGGCCATAAGCAGTGTATTTGTAAACAGGTTACGATCGGCGCGTGGCAGGCGGCTTGGTCGGTGCAGGGTTGAGTTATCTTCGCAGGGGTGCTGCAGAATGGATGCGTCAGTCCTGCCACAGCATCATGTGCGGCAATCCTATCAGAATTTGAGGCATATCAGCTCCTGCTCGCTGCTTCTGGCCAGATTACATGGCTTGCGTGCTCAGTGAATATCATCGCAGGACACCACCTCACACTTGGCCACCAGCAATCACATTTTTGCTGCATGCTGTTCATGCAGGAGTGCGGAACGCCCGCCCCCTGGGCAGCCCGAGCAGGCAGATCCTTCAGGCATACGCGTTGCCTCAGCAGGATGTCTAGCGTGGATGTCTAGTGGCTGGTGTCTGGTGTGTGTGCTGCTTGCACTGACAACGCAAGGCCCTCAGAGGCTTGCCAACCCCTTGGTCTGAATTCTTCTCAAGGGGTAACGTCCCTTTGAACAATAATAACACTCCTTGCATGAATTGAATTTGGTCTGTCTGGCACTGCCACTTATTTGTTGGGAAAAGCGCAGGAACAGTTTTTACAAGGAGGCAGTGCACACCAGGACTTGACTTGCGTAGCAGCTGCAAAGAAGATGAATGTCACTTCTAGAACAGTTCTTGCGAGTCAAAATGACAACTGCGTGTTGTAGAACAGTTCTTGCGAGTCGAAATGACAACTGCGTGTTGTCAAAAAGCCAACTGATAACCGTACACGCCCGCTCAGTTTCCCACTGCAAAACACACGCATAAGAGCTGGAAGTCACACAAGAAGTGTCCTAGAACTGGCAAACATGTTCTGGTTTTCTATTAGATGTTGAGTGTGAAAGTAGTAAATGCAGTGGCGTAAGACTGACTGAAGTTGTCTGTCTGGTCGGTGCGGTCACCGCGTGAGAATCTCTGGGTGTGCCTTTCTGAGGGCAGCTTTTCATTTCGTCGCCTGCACCGGCAGGGAGGTAACCTGTCATTTGATGCTTCTGCTTCGCGTCATAGCCCAACACATAAACATCAGTGTGGACGCGGCTGGTAACATTGTTTTTGGTGTTTTGTGTGCTCTGCCAGTCAGAGAGTTCTCAGCTTAACAACTTCTATTTAACCTCTGATAGTTGACTGCATGAAGCATTACATCAGGGTGTAAGAAGGAATCAGGACTTTCTTTACCAGTCTCGTGTGCAGCATCGCACAGGCCTGTCTTGCATCAGCCCTTGTATGTCAAAGGCTCAGTGCACAGTTGTCAAGAGCATATCGTCAACTACACACGCATTGCGGCATCACAGGGCCAGCTGATTGATGACAAATTACAGGCTCATCATGATGGCCACGCATGCGTCGGTCCATTCAAATTACTCGCAGTCTGTCGCAGATCCAGCGAGACACTTAACTAAACACATCAAGACAAGATAGCACCTGAGGCCAGGATATGACGCTGTGCCACATCACAAATACAAGCCCCAGATATGAATCAACTGTCGAAAGACCAGACTGAGTGGCGGTTTGACCCAACCCGTATTCGTACATTCCACAGTTTGATCCAGCTCGCGAAGAAAACGAATGCAATGTATCGTAAAAGTCGACAGCTTTGGATCGCCTGAGATCAGTCTAGAAAGCCTGGAACAGACTAAACCCGCACTGACTATGCACTGACATGCAATATTCGCAGGCCACTGCCTCTGGACAGGGCCTGGACTTTTGAGCAGGCTCATATTTGATTGTGGCGGCGGCCAGGCCTAGAACATGATATCCTGGCACACGGCTCAGCATAGCTGTGTGCAAGCACAGCCATCATGTGCACACTTATGAACAACAGCACCTTGCCTGTGCAAAAAGCAACTGAGATGTGTGGATTCTCATTAGAACCAGTATCATGTGAGGCTGAGCTGGCAGCAATCGTTGACCTGGGCGTCGCTGGAGGTGGCATGGCGTGTTGCTTGCAGCGTGTGCTGTCCCAGAACCGGCGAACGGACGGTGTCGGGATCTTGAGTTCTTGGAGCAGGAAGGAGGTAACAACAAGAGGCGCATGGAAGCAGCACGAAAGCAAAGTGGCGCATCCACTACGCAAGGGTCGCTTGCTTGTCTTGCAGGATGGAACGTGAGGGTGACATGCTGCTGAGGGGTCAGCAAGCTCACTGAGCGGTCTCATTTTGACTGACTAGAGACTAGATCGGATACCCTCAGATCTGAGGCTCAATCTTTCAGCTATGACGCCAGCATAGGATCCGTGTGGGAAGAAGACTGCGAACTAGAACCGCTGATTGACAGGCCCGCTGCCATAACACCCGGTACCCCGTCCTTCACGTGCTGCTGTTTCTGGGAACCAGCGTGCTGCAGCGTGGCGGTTCTAAGAAAGTCGATGAAAACGTGCTCAAAGTTGGCAATTTTATCCACGCCTGGGAAGTAGTTGATGTCAATAACGTAGTACAGGCACTCGTTGTTGTGCAGCTGGTCCTCGGGACAGATGAGGTCAAAATTGAACAGCTGCAGTCCCAAGCGTTCCCTCAACACGCCTGCCAGAGCGTGCATGACCCATTGAGGCGGGCAGACGGGAGCAGCTGACATGTTCGACCCTGGCTGTTCCTGAGGAGCTGCAGCTGGCGGCAGTGGTGGCTGTGGTGGGGGTGGCTGAGGGGGAGTGCTGCCTGTTGGGTAGTAGCCTGACTTGCACGATATGCGCGGGAGCTGCAGCAGGCCTTTCCGCTGCGCCTCCTTGCCGAGGTACTTATCACCCAGTGAGGGCCGCTTGCTGACCACAGTCCTGTCGCCTAAAACGTAAACCTGCGCAACCCAACATCACATCAGACAAGACAAGACATGGCATGATGGCATGAGGGAGCATGTGACACGAAGCACGTCCTGCATTCCCGCCTAGAGGAGGCTGGGCGGCTGGACACAGCTGTCTGGCATGCTGCAGCACGTCTGGGCAACAGCTAGCTTGCGCATGCAGACGTCATACATGGGGTGAATTCACTTCGCATCAGGGAGCAGCAGGCGGGCGCATGCATGGCACGCAGCGGTGCGCACCTTGAACAGCACGCCGCCATGCTCCACAAACTGCTGCACCACCAGTGGAGGTTGCAGTTCGGTGGACACTTTGCGGGACAGAATCCTGTCTAGTGACCCGAGGTCATGCAGCACAGCTAGCCCATGTGAGCCCTCTCTCCCGTCAGTCCACAGCGGCTTGACAAGCAGAGGCGGGTGCAGACCTGCTGATGCCAGCATCTGCTCTGCCTCTGCTAGGCCCGTGCCCTCGGCTATTTCCACCTGGTGGGGCGCCTGCACCCGTGCCCCTCGGTGGCTGGAAGACACACTCTGTAGGCAAATGCATGCATGTGTGGTAAACCTTCGTTGAGAACAGGCTGCATAGCGCACCAACTAGGAAAGCAGGTGTGCCGAGCAGGTCTGCCAGTGACGTGGATGCCAGTGCACTGTGCGGAGCATGGTCACGATTGGCACACCAAGATAGATTCATAGACCCCCTCAGCCAGCGTCAAGTAAAAGCTACCTCAAGCGTGCTGCTTGAACGCTCCGTGACCCAAACCCTGAGTATGACAATCCACGGCCAGCTACACACCTTGATCACCACACCTTCCCCGTCCAGGGCGTTGAGCATGGTGGAACGGTTCTGAAGCGTGCGGATCCCATCTACCCGATCGATAATCGCCACGCTGGGATGCTGCTTGCAGTAATCAAGCAAGTTTTTCTGCCAATCTGCGAGCCACACCCGCCCGGTGTTCATTTGTGTGATTAACGTATGCACGTGGCACTCATGCGGCATTGGATAATTTCACAAAGGAAACCAAAGGCACACACCTGCTGGCTCAAAGCCATAATACTGATAAACGCCTTGCTGAGCTTCAACTGATTCTGTAACAGGATATGAAAAGTCCATGTGGATTTCCCTCGGCTGAGATTGGTGCCGGAGAGGCAGGCGTGGCCTACCTTGGTTGGGCCCCAACTTGTGAATAATGGCATCAAATGGCCCCTGATCCTGCAGGGACCTGCTGTAGTCTATGAGACACAGCTCCACGCCCTGGGACAAAGCGACTGCCTTCATAGACGGTGTCAGGTACCGATTGATCTGCGAGTGGAACATGACTCGTGTCATGATACCCCTAGATCGTCGTCGTGCACCAAAAGTGCCGCAGAAGATATGCAGACCATAGCCACTACCAATATGTCTACTTGCCACCCAGGCATGATGCATGGGGCCATTTGGGGCACTTGATACATGGTTGAGCCTCAAGAGTGATGCATAGGCACAACACAAACCTTCTTGGGTAACAAGGCACAGCCTACACGCAGAGGACGTTCAGGCTCATCTGTTGGTGAGGTGGCCTCGGGACCCTGAGGACACATGCGCGCAGTACACCGAGCAGGGTCTTGCGTGCACTCGAGTGCGGTAACTGAGCAGCAAATGTGGCATAAGCCTAACCCCACACCTGCTTTGGCAGCAGTGCACAGGCCACACGAAGTGCACCTGCTTCGTAAACTGGCCGTGGTTCTCCAAGCGAATCCAAGTCGGGAATCTCCGGTCGCAAGCACGGGGCTTCCATGCTGCTACAGCGAGTTGGAGAAGTATGATCGCCGAGCCTGCCCACCGCCAAATGGGGAAGGCAGTTTTCGTTCCGCAGCCCCAATTCAGTAAAGGTGCTACGCCCGGCTGGGACAATTGCGCGTTCGGCTTTTGCGGAATACTGATTGACAGAAGGTGGGTGTGGTCTTCGTGGACTGCGTGATGTTCTTTGTGCCGGCCGTGGCGAGGCAGGGTTAGAATGTCCGAATCTAAACCGGCAGTTAAGAGCACCTTGGCACAGCGCACGTTCACTGTTACACGGTGTCCCCAGCGTAAGAATGTTGGCAGCTGGACACGCACCAAACCCGCCCCGCACGTGGTGGTTATCACAAACCCTCGGTTTGTCCATGCTGTGTTGTGGGCCTCAGAGAGCAAGAAGACCGAGCCATTTGGTCATTACCGCTTGGCACCTCCAGATCACTCATTCCTGTATAAGGTCAATTCAGTCGGACACACAATCACGTTTTGCATATGAGACTAGCCATGAAAGAGGCAAGCACGGGTCCGCGCAGTACTGTCCTTCACACCTTCCTGACTTCCACTCGTGACCTGCTGCTCAGGCTGCCAGTACCGGGCTGTGTGCATATCATTGCAAATGTGCCTGCCCCAGTGCCGCGAACGAGGCGTCCAGGGTTGATGCACAGCACCTGCTCTGCATGTGCACCGCTGCCTGGGTCCCCAGCTGCACGAAGCGACAAGACCTTGGCAAAGGGGGCCAGGTCTGAGGGTAGGACCATGACGTGTGGGGTAGTGGTGAGCTGCAGGACAGCTGCATGGGAGAGGTCCAGGCAGGCACCCACAGGCGGAGGGTACACCGGGAAGAAACTGCACGTGCAGGACATGCGTGGCATCGTGGTCAGCAGATGACCAACACATGCACCAGATGTGTGGTTGCACCGATTATGCAATTGTAATGGCAATCTGGCCAGTCATACAGTAGTTGTATGGTCAGTTGGCTATGAAACAAGCAGAACCGCACGAGCATCAATGCTAATCTGGGTGCTCGGACACAACAGCACAAGTAACACGCAAAAACCATTGGATGCTTTAGTCTGGTGGCTCATGCGTGACAAGTCGACAAGTGCAGGCTGTCCTGCACGCACCTGCGTTGCCCCACGACATGTGAAGTCAGTGCGGTCATGCGATCCATGCCCCCTGCGCCCACAGTAAGCTCACAACCGCTCAGGGCCTTGAGCACGTCAGCACTGCTCGCACCCACAGCCACACCACCAGGCAGACCAAGCACACATGGGCTGGGAAAGGACACCGTAGCATTGGCTGAGGCGCTCGGCTGGGATGGCAGGGCGAAGGCGGGCGTGGGGTGCACCGGGGCATGGTGTGCGTCGCGCACGGAAGGCAGGAGCACCACGCGTGTGTTGGGGCTGCATGCCTGCCAGGCCGATAGCCGCTGAACCACCTGTGGATATGCAGGCACACACTGTACTCTTCAGGACAGGGCCCAGCCAATAATGCGTCTCAGAAAGTAACTCACATGCTCCATGTCACACTATGCGCTCCTTCCACATCCCAAAGGGTAAGGCAGGTAAGTTTGAAATGTTTAGCCATTTATGGCAGATGGCCACAGTAGATCTCAAATCTCACGATTGGCTGAAAGGATGGCCACAGACAGCAGGTTTAGCACTGCACGCGTGTTCTGTCCACGCAACACCCATGCACAGAGCAGGTCCATAGGGTCTCCAGCTAGGCAAGCTGCTCCCACCTCCTCCTGGAACACTGTGTCCAAGCTCCGGTCGAGCATGCCTGACTGCACCGCTGCATGGTCGATGTCAACGAATGGTCCCAGCAGGAGCAGGACGTCGGGCCGGCGTGCTGCAGACAGCACAGCACACGCTGATGTTGAACACTGCAAGCCAACTGATGCACTCATGGCAGACATACGCATTCAACACGTTCATGCACAAGAAGTGGCAAGCTTGGCGCACAGACGGCCCCAGGCTCAGACATGGCTTGCAGTTGCCTGGTGTCCCAGTCAGTTTTGTGTATAAGGCTTATAGTGCCACTTGGCGCGCAAATGGCCCTGGGCTTATGCAAGCGCTCGCAGTTGCCTGAGTTTGCATCTGGGAAGCCCAACCGCTCGCCCGATGCCACCGTCCCGCACCTTGGCAATGCTGCAAGAGATGGTCCAGTGGTGAGAAACACAGCTCGTCAGCCGTTGTGAACGGGCCTGCTGCCAGGATCACACACGTGGGCCCTGCTGCTGCGTCAGGCGCAGCTGCCTGGGGTGCAGGCAGGCTCGTGCACAACGACTGGGCCATCAGAACATGGCCTGTTGGGTTGACACCCTGCACTGCCACCACCTGTGAAACCATACAAAACGAAGCCCTTGGTTAGCAATGATGTGAGCCTGCAGCAAAGGCTCCAGCCTGATAAACGAGATTATTCACACGGCTGCCTAGTCAGCGGCCATGCACATTGCGTGTGGATGTGCCGCGTCAACATCGCCGCGGACATGAGCAACAGATGAGCACTGGGCCACGTTCTGGCAAGGCAGGCACGGCATCACAACCAGGAATGTAGCACTTACTGCGCCGGGGAAAAAGCGAGCGTCCAACGCTCGCTGTGCTTGCAAGGCGGACACGTCCAAGCGTACGCGCGCGCCGTCGGAGGCCGCACGGGATCCTTCCAGAAACAGGCTGCTGGCCGTCAAGCGAGATGCAGGAGCATCTTCGGCGCTCGTTTCCAAGACTATGCGCCCAACGCACCACGTAGGCTCCTGCGACATCAGGGTCGGGACCAAAATCACCTTGTCGCCATTAACATCGCACTCAGCAACTACCGTCTCTTCATATGATCTTTCAAGCTAGCAATCTCAAGGATCACTGAAAGAGACCTAGCGCGTTGATGAAGCATTGCAGTCCTGACGGCGAGTCAGTGTGTTTCCAAGGCTCACCTGCGTTATCTGTGTCACGGACTGGAGCTTGGCGTCCTTGGCTTCCGGG
This sequence comes from Chloromonas sp. AAM2, assembly GCA_004335635.1. Taxonomy (NCBI): domain Eukaryota; kingdom Viridiplantae; phylum Chlorophyta; class Chlorophyceae; order Chlamydomonadales; family Chlamydomonadaceae; genus Chloromonas; species Chloromonas sp. AAM2. The sequence goes on from QAXH01005088.1 coordinate 26,063, forward strand.
ATGGCTGCAGCCAGGTGGTCCGCCCAGTCCATGAGGCGCTCCTCAATGGCCTGGACCTGCGCAGGGTGAACAACAAAGGAGCTAAAGAAGCCTGACATGCAGCGCACTTGGCTCATGGCGACAGGCACTCGCTGGGTTAACAGCAAAAGGGCGGGGCTGAAGAAGCTAGGTGTGGCAACAGCATACCAGCTGTAGAAGCGATAGCACTCGCTGGATGCATACTGCAACTACCCTGCCATGCGCACTTGCCTTGACTTCCAGGGTCTCTGTCATGAAGAGGTGTTGGCCGACCACCGGAAGCGCCTCGCCTAGCTGCTGCACTGCTGTAGTTGTCCGGTTCACAGCGGCAGCTGGCTGCACACACACCACGTTAGGCCATGAGTCAAATTGAATGATGGGCAGGTCGAGCCCACGCATGCCACCCACCGCAAAGGCCTGCTATGCGCGTGTCCCTGGATATGCTACCTGTTGTGTGATCTTGAAATCACGGGACAAGCGTGGCTCAAAGATGAGTTGCCTGAAGCATCCGTGGGCGTGGCAAGCATCAGGTGTGGCTCAAGGGTGAGTTTGCTGCGGCATCCAACGCACCACCTCTGTGCCATTCACTGCTCACCATCTGCTCGCCATGCCACATGCGTACTCACCTCCCATTCAGGTATATGTTCGTTGAGCACCAGAACCAGGTCACCTTTCTGCAGGCAAAACAAGCACCAGCAATCCCGTATGTACATCACAGCAAGTGCACTTATGCATTTGCAGGATCACCGCATACTTCACTTGTTGAGCCGTATCCGTATGCGGTGCTCCTGTGCATTTGACTACCTCACGCTGCTTGTTGGGCAGGCCATACTTTATGAACACTGGCGCTTACACTCCGGTGTGCTGGTCCGCATTCAACATTTGCACACTGTCCCAGCTGATCAAACACCTTCCATACCAATGAGTCGATGATTGCCAGGCGCGCAATCCTGGAGAGATACTGTGTCTAGCTGCAGTTAACGTGGGTTACATCATGATAAGCCATGTAACAATGAGAATGGCGAGGATGATGATGAGCTGCAACCATGCCACCAGGAACTCACAGCTGCACGTGCCTCAAACTTAGCGACTGACGGCCCAGGTGTCTGCTTCAGTTCCGATCCAGGCTCCACCTCTGAGCGTGCTGCAATGTGGGTACTGTGTGGTGTGCGGGGCAGCGGGGTGCGTGCGGGCATGCCCTGTGTGGGCGCGCGGGTGCTGCTTGGAGTGCTGCCCAGCGCCTGCCGCTTGGGGGTTGGCTGATAGAGGGCAGCCTCACGATCTGACACACTGTAGGTATAACAATGGATGAGCGGGGCAATTCAGATCGTGCAGCATGTTTGGTGACGGCATGAGCATCGTCGGTATGACAGCGGTGGCATGGACGTGGGCAGCAAGCGCTGGAGCAGAAAATTCCATGCTGACGTGCACATCCAGAAACCCGCCATTGACATGTCAAGGGCTGATACACAGCCGATCACCTCCGGGACAATTGATATATGTATGTTGGTCTTGCAGTCAATCATTTGCATGTTGAAGTTGAAGCATTTGCATGGGGGCCAGCTTTGATGTCATGCAAATACCTTGTTGCGTTTCTGGTGCCTGGATGCTTGCAACATGGTCTAGCTGCATGTGGCAATGTGTAGCTGGAAGTGGGAGGTACCAGTAATGCATATTTTGCTGTAGCCTTTGTCACTCACTTTTCCCAACTGTTCCCAAATGGCTGCTTGTTACCAACAACTCGTGCAGGTGGTGCCTTGGCTGCAGCGCTGTACTGCTTTGCCAGAAAGTCCCGGAATGCCTTGGAGCTTACATGGGATGCGCATACCTCCATGCTGCAGTTCTCCCTGCACGCATGGGCACATGTCCATGTACAACATTGGAAGCCTACCACAAACGCATACGTCCACAGTTGCATGGTGCACCATGCCACAGGGGCCATTCTGCATGTGGAGGCATTGACAGTAGCCAGGTCCTTGCTTGGCTGCACTCACTTGAGACTGTTCATGATCTCATAATCAGCAGCCACTGACGCGGGTGTGATGCCAAACTCGGTGGCAAGACTGAGACACACGTCCAAGGCTTCCGGCTCGGCCACAGTGAACCCTGCATTTTGCAGTCGTGCCTCGACCGCTCGTCTGTCCGCCATCCTGAAAAAGTCTAGACGCCGATAAGGCACAACTTCTGTGCACTAGTCCCCAAAGCTTTCGGGACGAGCTGTGCTGGTTTTGAATTCCGAACTGAGAAATGAGACCGGATGAGAAAAACCACGTTGCGTTGTGCAAGTCACCAAGGTACGGCTTGCTATCGTGCTATGGGCAACAAGACGAGGCGCGAATTGCACAGATGACCCAACCGCCAACTGCTTGCACAAGTACGGATGGGCGCAGTTTCTGAAAGCTGCGCAGCCTGTGTTCTGACTGTTGTTGTGATTGCTGTGGCGCTGTGTCAACCGACTCAGTGTTTAAAAGGTCCCTGTTTTTGGACGCCACTGAGGCTAAAGACGTACCACTTGTGGTAAACAGTGGACACCAGGTCTGTCTAAATCATTAGCAGATGCGCATAGCTACTGTTTAGAGGTGGTTCAGACAAGGTCCACTGCCCTACTGCATGTGGTAAGCCAGGGTGCCACTCCATGCGCAAGCTGGCTCTGGTAGAGGCAGTTCATGCCCTACATGATTAGCAATCAGTACTGACCGCCACTTACAAGGAGGGAGTGCACACCAGGAAGCATGTCCAACGCAAATATCAACTATTTGCGCAAATTGCCGAAATTTCTCCGAGGAAAGGCAATCTGGCCGTGTCAGCTAGGGGTGCATGCCTGGTAATACATATTACAGCCCAAAATGCCGCATAATTTCTCAGACTACAGGCCCAGAGCAGCCCTTCAACTGCGGTATGCATTCCTCAAGTGGTCAAAGGGGTCCCGCAGTATCAGCATGTGACCTCTGGTGTCGACCTGGCCATGCCTGGTACCTCATGTCTGGTAGTTTGATGGGACACCACCAGGAGCTAGGTCTCGCTGGCGAGGTCTTGTTGCCCCTATCCGCCCTTATGAGGACTGTTCTTAACAAAGGTTTGTGCCGGCTGAAGCATGCCGCGCGTTTGGAATTTGCCGTTTTCTTTGAAATCGTCATACCTGGTCCTACTGCTGTGTACCGAATTGCGTGTAGC
>QAXH01005090.1:5810-18255 GCA_004335635.1 Chloromonas sp. AAM2
CACACACACACACACACACACACACACACACACACACACACACACACACACACACACACACACACTTGACAGCTGCAGGCTGATACAAGCCTCTCAGGTAAGCACAGTGTATTCAGTGTCAGCTGTACACAGACGTACGCGTTGTTGTGACACAGGTCACGAAGCTGGCAATACCAGGGCAAAGCGGCCACACGTGTTCTTCTAGTGATTCTGTTTCCATCAACCTGGCTGCGACTTTGGATTCAGAAGAACTAACGACAACAGAAGTCAGCAAGATATGTATCTCACCTGCGGCAGCAGTGTATACCCGCCCTGCCTTGCCAGGCGCTTGGCCATGGAGGCGGGCAGGTAGCCACTGCCCAGTGCACGCTGCATGGGCACTCGCAGCCACCGCCAACCGGCAACCACAGGGGCCCTGCGTCCAGGGCATGCATGCAAGCATGGATAGGTGTGTGTGTGTGCAGACAGCGCGCTGCATGTGCACATGCAGTCACCGCCAACCAGCAACCACAGGGCCCTGCATCAAGGGCAGACGGACACGCATGTAAACGTGGACCTCTGTAGGTGGGCGCGTTACCGTGGCATGCATGCAGACGGTCTCGCCTCTGATGAGATCTGCTCATGCCCATTCCTGGCAAGAAAAAATAAGTTGGTGCGTGATTCGTCATCTTCGTTCCTTTTTGTGCTTCTTTTCGTTTTCTTGTGGTCTCCTTTCTTGAGTACTTTGAAGACGCTGTTGGCAGCTTCACCAGCATGTACCCACTGATCTGCAGCCTATTTCCGCACCTGTTGGCGTGCCTGTGCAGTTCGTCCTCCATATCCTCGAGCGCGTCCATCCACCAGTCTCCCGCATCACTGCCCGAGGACGCCCCCTCGCCCTCCTCGTCGCTGTTGAGGGGGAAGTCGGGGCCCACCAGCCGACCGCGGGACCACGCTGCGCCCGCAGTGCGCCGACCTGCAGGGTTTGGACAGGCGGCGAGGCAGGATGGGTGCGGGAGTGCGAGAGCTAGAGTGATGTATGGGTCAGGGCAGTCAGGGCAGGCGAGCACTGTTGGCAGATGCATGTGAGTGAGCGAGTGTGCTTTTACATCTGTATCGTCTGGCAAGTCGGACAGAAGATGGCATGTTCAACATCATATTGCCGCGTTGCAAAGGACTGCTGGTAGTTGACGTTCAGACATACAGAGGGGTTTGCCAGGGCGGCAGACAGATACTGACAGCGTAGGTTGAATCCCAAGAACGTTTTACAGAGAAGGCATTGACTGGCATATGCTATGTACTAGCCACCAGGCACAACCCATCAAGCCAATCATGCAGCCAGTTCAGCTTGTTGTTGAATTCCACCACAACAATCGAGTGCCTGCCATTGGCACCTGTCATGTGCAGCCAGGCACATGCTGCTGACGTGCTGACCTGATCTGCGGTCATCTTTTCGCCCAGGGGTGGCCAGGGATGTGCTGGTGGTGCTGAAGACCGATGCCGACAGCTTGCCTGACAGCTGACCCTACAGGCGTGGCAAGCGCACGATGATTGCACCCATTGGGGCCATGACCGCGTGATGGCAACAGGGCATGGCAGCACCATGAGCACTCTGAGAACACCAGCAACAACATGCGAGCAGCTGGCCTTACTGTTACTGTTAGTGGGCACCAGTTCACTGGGCTGTTATAAAGCTGGCTGTAGATGTGGTTGTCATGGCCATGAGCTGGCAACCCAGGCAATGTGCTTAACTTGCTAGCATTTCTATTGGTAAACGACCCTATCAAGAGTAAATGACCCATTTTCTATGCATCCTAGGACGTGAAAGGCCTGCGTGCGAGGTCATCCTGCCCATCTATGTTCCTACCTAGAACTGGCAACACAGGCAATGTTCTTTATTGCATTCTGTATTCGGTGATATGGTTCCATTCAAGGACCCACCTTGGTCTTGGTGCGGGCGGCATGGGCGGCTGCACGGGACGATTTCTCCCTTGGTTCGTAGCTCTGCTTGGCCACCTGCTCAACCAGGGCCTTGGTCGCCTCATCAACATCCTCCTCGACCCCCGCCGCCTCGTCCACGCCCTCCCCCGCCTCCTCCTGCTTGGCCTTCACAGCCTTGCTGCCCGGTGCGGTTTCAACAGGCGACGGGGCGGCGGTGATGGGGGAGGCAAGTGTGCTGCCATCTGCGGCTGGGCTTGTTGCATGCAGCTTTGTCGGCGTCTGCTTGTCGTCAACAGCCATGGGTTCTGGTTTAACAGGCGGGCCACCATTGGCGGTGCCTTGCCACGCGTCCCTTGAGTCTGTATAAGATGTGTTAGCGGGGTTGCGGGCGGGGCCGTCTGGTGTGCAGGCGCGGGAGGGTTGGATCGAGCGGCCGGCTTCATCCTCCCCGCCCGCCCCCTCCTCCTCCTCCCCTCCCGGCCCCTCCTCGTCTGCGCCGTCCCCCTCCTCGCTACCCTCTCCTTCCTCATCCCCAGCTTCCCCATCCTCCGCCTTGGGGCGCTTGGGACCCTTCCGTCGGCCCGTCGGCTTTGGAGCGGCCTTTGCGCGGCGTTTCCTACGCTTAGGTTTAGGCGCAGCGGCGGCTGCCATGCCTGCATCGCCATCCTCTTCCGCTGCTCCATCCCCGTCGGCCGCCTCCGTTTCCCCTGCATCGTCTCCACCCCCGTCCGCACCGCCTTTCTTCTTGATAAACCGACCCTTCTGGCTTCTAGCGGGATTGCTGTTCTCATCGTCCTGTGTCATGACGATGCGCCGGGGTGCGCGGCTAGAGACGCGGGCCCGTCGGCTTTTGTTCCTAGCTGTTTTGATACCTTCAACGCTCTGCATTGCCTGCTGGTCGTGTGCACTGCGTGGCTCCAAAACAGGCCGGACTGTGGCAGCCGTCAGTGTCTTGGGGCCAGTGCTGTGGCCTGGATCCAATCCCCGGATCACGACCACTTCTGCAACACAGAGCATGCAAAGCACACAGGCACATCAGGCGCTAGGTCAAATCAGGCGATGAATCCGTCGATGAACCCTGGACTAACCCAAACCATCTCACCGCCCAACACCTCCCGTCACGTACTACCCACGTACACACACCATTACATCCTTCTGTTGCGCCAACATCCCGTGAGTATTATCAGCCATGTCACCACCCTGGCAAACATACTGCGCTGCCACCACTTGCTGGCCACCCGTGTCTGAAGTTCTCCCTGCTCGTTGCATTTGACCTGCAGCCCATGACTGTTCAGGACATAAGAAACGATGGCCATACTCATGGGCCACTGTCCTGCATAGTGCATGTAATGGCGAACGTCAAGAGCGACGCTGCTCACCTCTACTGGGCCTGCTGCACGGTTCCCATACGCTACGCAGCACATGCAACTGCCGCCGGATGCCCCGCTCCAACTGCAACAAGCACACAGCGAGACGCCGCACCGACTCCCGCCCCGCCGCCTCCACCCGCTCTGCATCTGGCTGCCCCGCCTGACCACCTGCATGAAGCCGTGAACCAACAGAAAATCCGCGTGGTATTCATACTCAAGTCATGGCCCTGGGCATATGTCTAACTTTGAGTCATGGCCAGGCGAGACATGGTTTTTGCTCAGATGCGTAGTTGATTTTACGCCATCTTCTGTTGTGATTGTGGGACGATGCAGATGCCGAAAGACAAAGACACGCACGCACACGCACACCTTGTCCTTCCGTGGTGGCATCGTCACCACCAGCTGTTGGCTTGCCATTCGGGCTGTCCAGTGTGATCAAGGGGTCCAGGGCGGCCCTTACACTGTGCTGCCACTTGCGCCGCCACTCAGTGCCCTGGGATGACCAGGGACCGTCCAGCAGGGCCCACAGCTCGCGCTCACACCGAAGCAGCCAGTTCTGCATGAACATGAGTGCTGTATAACAGTGAACATGGCGCACGAAGTGAATGAATGCCGGCAGGAAGGCAGGCAGGCAGGCACAAGGCTGCAAACTCTGCTGCGGCTACCCAATCGATGCCAGAACCAGCTCATGCTGAGTCCTAAGCCGTCTGCAATGTGCCTGACCTGCAATGCTGCCAGTCTGCCCATGTTCAGAGCAGAGCCCATGCCCGCTGTGGGCTTGTCTGCCTTGCGCAGGGGTGCCAGGCAGGCCTTCTTGAAGCTGGGCCGCAGGCAGTGGGGGCAGCGGCCGCAGCGCCGCACCGCACCGGCCTTACCAGGACCCTGCAAACACACGTGCAGGGACAAACAGTCAAATGTGTGACACTGTGCTGTACTCATGGCATGGCATGGGATCGGTGCTGTTGGCCGATAAGACCTTGCTTCAGTGAGCTTCGGAGCTAGCCATCCACTGTCGCTTGCAAGAGTACCAGCAAATGCATCAGCAAGTGCATGAGCTGAGCTAACGAGTCATTAGTCTTATACATTGCCTTGTTGGATGACTTGATCGAGCGATTGACGCATGTGCCCTGGCAGTGCCCTGCATATGCTTCACCTGTGACTGTGGCCATTCAAAACGCGACAGCGGCAGGGGCAAAGCCATGAGCGCCAGCTGCGCTGCACCTCCCGCCATGCGCCTCAGGCGGCGCTGTTCACCGTCCAGGTGTGCCTGGTACGCCGACATGGCATGCACCCAACCGTTCCGGTACCTGCAAACGGGCCCGTTTCATCACAGCAGACCTCAACATTCAGCCTGCATGAATACGAGATGCGTAGCAGGTACCTACGGTACCTATAACTCCGTTGGGATTAGGGTTTTGGGTTTCAAGACCCGTAATATTTATACCTACCATCGGACACAATTCAGCACAGCCGACCTCAACGTCTGGCCTGCATCAGATTGAGAGTCGCAGCAGATTCCAAGCAGCTGGAGTTATAAGCAGAAACGGCTGATAAACGTCGTGCCGTTGGCCATCACGTGATGTGCTCGCCGTACCTGTTGACGTACAGGTCCGGGTTGGGCACCTTCTCTCCCAGAGGTACCATTCCCGAGTGCGGCCCTGCAGCTAAGCCGGGCGGCCCCGCCCTGGTCCGGGTTCCCGTCACCACCAACGCCCCATCTTCTGATGGCCGGGCCGCTGCATCGGCCTCCGTGCCCGCTGTGTCCTGCTCGCCTGGCATGAGCCCGTTGATGCTGGTGGGGTTGGGCCGGTCGTCCTTAAAGCGAGCACGGTGGGTCAAAAAAGCGACGCTGCAGCCAAGCAACAGCCCATCCGCAATCACGCTCCAGCACCCTCGATTGAGCGAGTAGTAGCAATAACAAGCAAACAACTACGTTGGAATTGCCCATTCCTATGCCGTCACAAATGCAACCCACGACCGGTCAGGTTCCATTCGCATTCCATCCTCTGTGGATCCAAAAGACAACCTTCCACAGCAGGAACAAGCAATTAACTGTCACGCTACTGTCTGGATTCTCTGCCCTGCCCTGAACCGATGTGCCTCAGCCCGCAGCCCTGTGCTTTTGTTGCTGTTGTTGTTGTTGTTGTTGTTGTTTACACGGCCTTCAGTTCGGGGAGGACTGCTCAGCCCTGTGCTTTGCACCTACGTTTTGACAGCGTCGTTGCCTGTGCACATGGTGATGCCCGCATCCCTGGAGTCCTCTGGCAGGTGGTAGCGGGCGAACGGCCCGCCCCGGCGTGTGTCCGCGCCCCGCCCCGCAACCGCCGTCGCCGCCTGCAATAGTGTGGGCTCCAGCCTTGTGCTTCCTGCAAGTAAATGAATGTGTCATTTCATATCTGTATTGTCGCCCAGCACTGGAGCAGAAGATGTCTCAAGCATCGCATACACAACAGCATCATACTGATTGTGCAAAGACCAAACCATCGCCATCACCCGGATTCAAACCCAGCTCTGTCCCCTGACGGTGCCAGGATCCGACCTGTTTACTTCAGAACAAGTGTGTGTGATGAACAGCGATGACGCTGCTGGAAAAAGAACCCCACCTGTATTCCTGGTGGGCATGGCCGTGTTGTAGCTGTGCTGTTTGAAGGCGCAGCCGTAGGCAACCCAGGCCGGGTCTAGGTTGCGGGGCGGCTGCAGGCCGCTGGCGGGAACACGCAGACCGGCCGCCTCCCCTGCAACAACACACGGGCAGCAGACTTGCATGTTGTTGCGTTCATCACACGGTAAGTAGACGCATCAGGCTCACATTTATCATCAAGGCAAACCATGCCAATCCCAGCACCAGGGCAACAAGCGCCAGGGCGCAGCGATCATGAATGCTGTCCCTATTCCTGCTAACCCTGATCCTGACCCTACCGCCAGAACGATGCTGATGCTGATGCTGATGATGATGATGACGCTCGTAATGATGATATGTGCCTACGCCACGGTGTAGTCAAACTGCAGAAAAACGTGCTGGTGTGAAAGGCCATCAAGAACGCATTCAACCCACACCCGATAGAGTCACAGATGATAACCACACGTTTGTTGCTGCACGCACCTCGCCCGCCCACCCTGCACTCAGGGCATAGCCACTCCCCGGCCGGAATTGACTTCTGGTCCTCGTTGATACATCGCATGTGGTAGGCGGCAGGGCAGGAGTCGCAGCACAGCAGGTCACCACCCAGGTTGCACAGCACACACCGGTCCGTGTTGCCGTCATCAGCACCCTCTGCGGGGGCCGCCTGCGAAAGTCACACACACAACAAGGTGTCAAGCGCTCCGATGATACTTTGACAAGACAAGCTCTTTGTTTGAACATGTCTGTGGCAGAGTGTTGGTGTCAGACGACTCATGCCATGGTAACGATGCCAGAGCTGTTTGCGACACAAACCTGTGACCACACATACAGCCGGAATGAGCAGCGAGTACTCATGCAGCAAGTTGGAGTGTAGGGGCTGGTTCATGAAGGCGCATGGCAGGTTGATGCATGCGCAACAGCTATCATGGATAGGGTAGGCAGTAGACCGCCTGCCTACCTCCATGTCCTGCCTACTTCCATGTCCTGCCTACCTCCATGTCCTGCTGCCTCTTCTGTCGCTCCTCCGTGGTGCGCATGGCGAATGCACCGCCACCGCCACCCCGCCCCGCATGCATTTGGCCTGCTGCCTCACGCCTGCATGGACAGCACGGCAGGCGCTGCAAAAACAGTTGAACACACATAACAACACACCAGCAGCAGCACCGCACCCCAAACACTGCCAAACCCAGATAGATGTCAAGTACCCAAGACGAGGGCCAGCCACGGCCCCAATCTCACAGGGCGGAAAACAGACGTTCAGTCAAGCACGCACTTTGTCTGCCTTGCGTGTCTTCAGCTCCACAACTGCCATAGCCAATGTCTTAGCCCAGCCCGTCTAGCCTTGTCCTCACCTGTCAATCTCTTGGCGAATGACGGGTGCTTCCAGCAGGTCATCCGCTAGCCTGGCCAGGATGCGTGCGTTGGCCTCAATGCCCATCGTGTAGAACTCCTCACGCATCAGGCGCCGGGGGCGGCTGTGGCGTACGTTCCGCCAGCACGCACGCAGTGTGGGCAGGTCCTGCGGAAGAGAAAAAAGGCGACCAGGTGTTATCTGGCTTGAGCCCAACAGACTGACCCAATATGTTCCCTGCCGCTGTTGCATTACCTACCCTGCCAGTCAGCTGCTAATTCTATACAAGTCCACCGTCACATTGCGCCTCCCTGACGGTCATGGTTGTACTCCCAACACCTAACCTGCCTGACAAACTGACCCGCTGGCTGAAATGCTATGGATTCCGACTCAGGCACGTCTGCTGTGCCGCCAACCCTGCCACCACTCCACCCCACTCACATATGCGCCCGCTGTGTGTGGCCGGCGTCCTTGCCCATGTGCCTCCCACACCAACGCCTGATCCTGCCTTGACCCTTCAGCCACAACACCAGGCGATGACGGGGACATCCTTACATGCTCCGCCTCCGCCTCTGCCTTTGCATCTGCTGCGTGCATGCCGGCTGGCAACTCAACATCCATCGCAGCAGGCCCGGCACCATCCTCCGCTGCTGCTGGTTTGGGTAGCTCAGGGGGTGCTGCGGCAGCTACGTCCATTGCTGCTGGTGATGTCTGGCCTGTGGCTGTTGCTGGGGCAGCAGCAGTGCTGTCACCGTCTGCTGCAGCAGCAGCACCTGTTGCTGTTGCTGTGGCTGTGCCGCCCGCCTGCCCCACGCTTGCTGCCGCTGCCTGCCCGTCAATGCCCTTCGGCATGCCTGCCACTGGGGTTTTGCACCGAGAGACCAAGTCAATTGCCTCCTGCATGGAGAGTTTCCTCAGTGCGGGCTGAGTGGGTGCAGGTGCGGTGAAGCGGGTGCGATAGGCTAGCAGCTCGCGGTCGTCGACCAATGTGAGCCACTCCCACACAAACTCAGGCCAGGTCACCTGCATTGGTGGAAGCATTGATCATGCGCTGAAGGCAGTGTGCTGACATGTTGACTGGGTATGCATACACGGCACTCTCTCCATGCAGCGTTTTGTCTGCCATGCCTGCCCATGTGATGCGTGCCCAAGTGGTATGACATCAGTTCCCATGTGGTGTTGCATTGATAACCCACTGCATTCCATGCTACACATATGTCCTGACCCAGGCCGCCGCATGCTGACTTGCCTGTCCCTGCAGAGCCACCATGACACTCATGCACATGCCCGTTATTCCCTTGCATGCAACACTACACAGAGAAACTTCTACATTAGAGGAACCGCCACAGGGTCGTGCCGACCACCCGCTGGCATACATGCAGCACTACACTGACATGGTCCAACATGGCCAGGTCCAGCGTCCTCCTCTTGCGGTCCCTGTTGCACTCGCTGGCCGCCAGTGCCCGCAGCAGGTTCACATACAGCTCGTCCACCAGGCTGTTCGCTGTTCTGGAACCAAGGCCAACCACCAGGGACTGCAGCAGGCAAAAGCAATGCCATCGTCGTTGCGACCATACACCGATAGTGTGGCATCTGCACCTGCATACGTGATGCTTTGCCAACAAGCTGGGAATTGGAAGATTGAGCAACACCTTGCCAAGCTTGTGGTTTGGCATGCATGTGTTGCAGCTGAGCTTGCAGGTTAACTGCAAACTTAGGCTGCTGCTTGTTCATTCTATCCTGTTTCTGTGTACACAAGGGTCGGCTTGCTACAATTATACATAAGTGAGGCTGTCATGTTGAATTGCACGTCTCATGTCTAGGCCCACCCCTGCTGCTGTTTCAAGGTCTGTCCACTGTCTGTCACAACAACCCTAGTTGCAGCTGAGGCTGAGGCACGCTCGTAGCTGCAGAGTTTGGTATGATGGCATATGGCAAGCGCACCTGAAGTGAAAAGGGACTGAGGCGCAGCTGCCAGGAGAAGCCACGTAGAATGTTGTAGGCACAGACTATGTCAGCAAAGGCTGTGGCTGGCACTTCAATGGTCTTGTTGTTCTCGTCTGTGAGCTCTACACTGTAGTGGGGCATGGCCTCAGGCTCAGGCAGGCTGGCTTCCTCTGGTTCTGGACTGTGTGCATGTTCTGCTGCCTGGTCAGTTGACTGTAGAGATTCCTTGGTCCCAGGGGCTGGGACTACCGTGCTGGCATGACTTCTGCTCTTGTGCCTGCCCCTGGCAGCGCCCGCTGCTGCTGCTGAACCAGCACGGCGCGGCGCAGCGCCCTTGACCCTGGGCCCTCGGTAATCCTCATCGGGGCTGCCAGCTGAGCTGGCGCTGTCGCTGGATGTGCTGTTATCGGATGACAACGCATCGCTGCTGCCCTCGGCGCTTGGAGTCCTGTTTGCGTCCCCAGCGCGGGGCCCGCCGAGCTTACGATCTGCTTCAGACCCATGTCGAGGCTTTGGCCTGGCTGCACCAGCAGGCTTGGGCTGAATGCTTCCACGCGTAATGCGTCGTGAAGGTGCAGCTTGTTCTGCTTCAACGCTGTCCTCCTCCGCGCTGCTGCTCCTCTGCAGGTTTTCCCCGGATTGTTTGCTCATGCTGTCCCGGGTTTGTTGCACAAAGATTGCCTATACATAGGAGCGAGAATAAGGCTCAGAATACATGCCGATTAACAAGGTCGCTGTGCCTGGTGCATGCTTACATCGCGCCACCACGGGATGCCCCTCTGTCTAACAGCGGAAAGATGTTCAATTTCAGACAAGTGGCGCAATTGCACAGCTACTACTCTACTGTAAGCTACCGATGAGGTGCAGGGCTTCAAACATTTTGCACGTTTCTTGGGCGCAAGCTAGCAAAGTAGCGCGTCTTGGACGCTGTATGGCAGAATACTGGTGCGGCTGTTTGAATACAAGGCAATAGCACGCCGTTCTGCTGCTCTCGCCCCGTCAACATGGTCAACCACGCTGGTGATTTCTCCCGGTCTACACACGGCAGGTTCAATCGCATCATGTTAAACCACCAATTAGCAAGGCTTTGAGTGGTTTTGCTGGTCATACATCGTCGGGGACGTATGCTGAATGACCATGCATCTGCAATGGCCGTGCAGCATCTCATCAACGGCGAACTAGAGCATTAGCTACGGGTTGTGTATTCATCGATTTGTCGCCTCATTTGATTCTTTTGACTTAGCCCCCTTGGCTGCCCCCCGCCCGCCCACCGACTTTCACTTGCTCTCGCGCGAAATCATCGGTAGGAAGCTTGATGATGCTGCGTACGACGCCCTACGATGCACCACAACAAGTTTGAATCGAGCTGAACACCGCCGAAGTGTGCGGCTAACGGAATGAGGGTAGCCAGCGTACTCAAAGGCAGAGGTGCCTTGGATGCCTGCTTGGAGTTCACGGCAGATAGCAGTCATTCAGCACGTTTGCCCCTTCTTTAACTTATCCCAGTGTGCGCAGAGGTTGGGCAGGCGTGGTCATGCTAGCAAATGCTCGCACAAGACTTTGGCCTAACGGCTACAGGGTAGCATAGCTCAAACAGGCTCGTGTCGTGGCAGAGTATGGGGTACAGCAGCAGGGGGAGGCGCAGCACCTGGCTCCACTTGGCCAAGCCTGACAGCAGAATACATGTTACACTCGCAAAAAAAAGATGTTTACCAGTTCTGGGACAATTTGACGGGGTTCATGTGGTGACTGTTCGTGTGTCCTGTCGTAGTGACTCGGAGCCCTAAACGTTGTACGGGTACTGACGTCACAGGTCCTAAGGCCAAGCCACACAAAATATAGCAATCGGGTGCCCACGGCACACAGCCTCTGACAAACACCACAGACATACAGACGACGGCCTTAAGACAACCACCCCATGTCATTGGAACAGAAGAACGCCTCCATGTGAGACATTCATGTTCAATATTTCAGGCGATTGCACTGCACGTGTGCTGCTTAAGCAACTTGCGGTTCACTCAAGGTGCACACATTGTTGATTCAACGTATCTCTGTACATCACCTATTTTTTTAAGTTCGTGCACGTGACCCATATATCCATGAACAAAACGTGGCTGGACATCTTGGGCCAAGACCAGCACAGCGAAGGAGCCACCACATCGCCCACCGCAGTACATCAACAGTTCAGGGAAATGAAGGGTCCACAAATCCAGTACCTGTCGTACCATGACGCAGCTTTCATGATGTGTACAACAGGGTGCAACATCACTGAGTGGCAGAGAACGAGTGCTACGAACAAGTGCTTGAGAGCGGCCAGCTGTCAAGGCAACCCCAGTATACCACAAGGTCCGTTTTTCTTGGCTAGCTGTCCGAGTGTCAGTGCCGGCCAGCAGGGTCAAAAGCAGACAGAGCAACGGAAACAAAGTAGGAGGGAGTGCACACCAGAACAAAGTGCACACGTTGTTATAGCTTTAACATAGCTTTGGGGTATGACAGGCCAGACCTGTGGGTTCAGTGCTGTGTAGAAGGGCCTCTGCATACCTGGGGCTAAGCAGATTGGGTACGACTTCTGAGTGTTCGTACGACTTCTGAGTGAGTGATAAACACGGGGTGGGGGGTTTTCCTGGGGGAGGAAGGGGGCGTGGGGTTATGGGGTATGGCACTTACTGCAGATTCGGAGACTCAACAAGTGGCAAGATTGCCTCGATTCAGCGTGGAGCGCAAGCAGCATAGGCAAGCCGAATATGTTGCACTTGATGGGCCAGTAGTAGTGCTCTCCGATTTTGCACGTGCAGATGCAACTGTCAGTGCAGAGGCAGTGCAGTTGATGGTGACTAGCCATGAGCGGCCTCAACGTGTTGTGCCCTTTGCTCAAGTTAGGCATTGTGCAGGGGAGCTGTGCGATTACTTTGATGGGGTGTGGGTCATGACAGGCAGGGCAGAGTCGAAGATAATCTTTTAGCCTGCTATCGTGTATCAATCCAATCATGTGAGTGCATCCCGGGGTCAGGGGTTGCGTGAACGGTTGCCGTCAGTGCTTGCATACGCGTTTTCACAATCTCCATGGTCTGGGCATTGGTGAGCCTCATCACTTCACCTGCAGTGCACAACCAGATGCGCATCCTCAACCAGATGTGATGCAGCCTCTACCTAGTGTCGTGGGACAAACCAACACACACACACACACACACACGCACGCACGCACGCACGCACGCACGCACGCACGCACGCACG
>QAXH01005091.1:0-39949 GCA_004335635.1 Chloromonas sp. AAM2
TGGCTCGGGGGGGTGGCAAGGGGTAAATAGAAAATGACCATATGAGGGAGTGGGTATCTCCGAACCACTTGTACGAATGCTGAGGAGCTCGAATCCAAGGTTTCAGGTCATTCTGATGCTTGACTGGGTGGAATAAAAGTCCTCCAAAAGGCCTGAGCTACTTTTTCGACCTTTTTGAGTATTTCTTGTTTTACGGCACCACCACAACGAATTCATTTGAATTCTTTGGGAGATCTGGCTGGTTGCAGCTCGGTGAGATCTATCCAAAACCACCTTTATTTCCCAGTTTGGCCTTGTGTGTGGTTTGTTATGGGCTGGGGAAGTGTCAGAGGGTGCTGGCGCTGGCGTGGCTTGCAGGTCACGCGAGCAGCGATCCAGAGTCGGATGCAGAGCGGGACGTGCTTGCATACCTTGCAAGTGAAGTTCACCTTCATGGCCTGTGACATGGGTGGCGGTTAGGGTTCGGTTAGGGTCGGCTGGGCTTTGATGACCCATAAGTGAGGCAATGTTGTTCAGGGGATAGGCCTTGACGAGAGCTTTCGATTGAGCCCCTTTTCATGTAATTCTGAGCCCTTTCTGGGTGGTTTGCAAAAGTGTTCCAGTTTTCAAAAAGCCGAGGCCATTTCTAATCATAGGGTCACGGACTGCCCCCCTCCCCTGCTTGGCTTCATGTGTTTCGTGCCTCGTTTCTCAGTGTCATGGTATGAAGAATGCAAAGCATGTGTGTGTGTCATGTGCCTGTGCAGCTGTGCCACTGCTTCAGTGTGGCTTTGCTACGGAGACAACGCTCAATGTGATATTCCAATCCCAATACGTGTCACCATGGGCACAATCGTGAGTAGCATGTGTACAGTTGCTTCAGGATTCACTATGCCGCTGCTGCACCTTACATGATGCCCCAGTCTGCTGCGTACATTGGCTGCATTTACATGCATCAGTGCTTTTCACGTCGACCATCCAATCTGTATGCATCATGCAGGAGCACACCCCACACAGCATGAACAATTTGTATGGACGCTGGGCTTCACGCTTTCCTCGCAGCACACTTCACCGTACGCCATTCGACTCAATGGATAGCATGCTGCATGTCTGCCTCGTGGCCCACTCCATGCTGATGAGTGATGAGCCCTGTCTCAGCTCCTGTCGAGCCTAGTCCCTGGTCAACCCTTTCACTTTGCTATTTCATACACTCCCCTAACTCTGCCGCTTTGCTTGAGCTGTTGTTTGCGTGTTATTGAAGACTTGCGCTGTGAATTCAGCTGTTGTTGATGTCAGTGCATGCTGGTCAATCATGTCAGGCAGGAGGCCAGCAGGTCTGAAGCAGAAGGCCAGCATGCTTTGGTGGCATGATCATGAAGGCGCCAGTGAACCTTTGCTGATCCATCTCTTTAGGTTGAATCCGTCTTTGGCCTAAAACAAAATAAGTTTGCCAGTTCCGTTCGAGACTCCGCACTGGCAATGGCAATGGGGGTGCAGTTGCACCAGTGGGTGCAGTTGCAGCCGTGCAGGTAAAGATGCCTACTGGGCTTGTGCCGGGCCATGTTTGCTATTGCTTGTTACTCGCCCGCAGGTACGGCTGGGCTGTGTGGAAGGGCGTGGCCGGCAACTGGACCTGCAGGGCCCGTGGCGTCCAGTACCTGCCATTCACGCCCGTCAGATCCACGCCCGGCGACACAACAGCGTTTGGCGCGTACGCCGACACACAGTGGCAGAACGACAGCTGCATCACAGCTCCCCTGGCTTGCGGAACTGAGTACATCTTTGCATTGAGATTCTTTGAGGTAAGCGATTGTGAATGTTGCGGTTAATCACACGCAGTACACATAGAGGATGTACTCACACACATACATGGCAGTACACACGTGCCCCACACGTGCCAAGAGCCCATGAATTCCCTGTACACCAACGGCACGTTACCCTGTGGGTAGACTGCTGTTACAAGGTGCTGGGTCAAGCCAAAAGCGCCAACTGTGTTTGTAACATGAACGTGCTTTTGGTGTCAGCAACAGGCTGGAATCCAATCGGCACATGAAGGACTTCTCCTGTTCCATCCCCGCATCACCCTCTGTCTGTTGCATTGCCTGCCTACCATGGCTGCAACCACCACTGTCATGGCAGTGCTGTGCTGCCCGACTCTTTGTGTTGATGGCCTTGCTGTACAGCCCTTCCAGCGGAAGGCACACACATGTACAAAAGGTTTATGTTGAGAATTGAAATCAGGGAGGCCGTCACAGGACACGGGGCACAGATTCTGCAGCAACAGTTCCACACCACTCACTGACTGGGCTAAGAGTTCGTCTGCCCATTCAGAGCTACCACAATGGACCTATGGTAGTCAAGAACGACTCACTAGCACAGGGCTACCCCCAGAGCCTCTTCCCAATCCTTGGCTACGCTGACCGTTTAACTGACGTATACACGAACTGGTCGACAACCATCAACTGCTCGACCAGTCCGTGCGGGATTGCTTCACCGCCACCTCTCGGCCCTTCCCCCGTGATGTTGCCTCCCATATACGAACCCAGTAAGTGATTTGTACAGCTTATTGCACCAGGGGGGTCGCCACAAGACGCGGGGCGGGACGTGCACTGCCCTGACCTACCTGGAGCAAGAAAGAAGGCGGAAGGCAGAAACAGGAAAGTGTAACCAATGGCATTCCGTTGGACTTTTCAGGCTGTGTAAGGGCCTGTAGAACAAACTGGCCAGGCGCTGTGAAATGCATCTACCCGGGCCAGGCAGTTTGCTACCTCCTCTTGTACATCGCCACTGCCTGTGCTAGTTCGTCCAAACAATTAGCAAGGGCAACCGACCCCGGGGGATAAGTAAAAAGATGGGAAATCCTATATATAAGTGGGAAATGACTGTTGTGACGCAGGCGTTGATACAAAGACAATGAACCAGCCAGGTCTTGCCTGATGAAAGGACATGCAAATGTGCGTTCATGACATCCGACAATCCACGCAGTATGAGAGCCCAATCAGTGCAGCAATTACAACCAGAGTGTGATGTTGCAAGCGTTTAAGGCGCTGCACGCCTCATGCACAAGCTTCCAACGGTCGGGTGTGCCTCACAGTCGAGCACAATTGACTCCCAGTTAGCTGAGAGTCACTGACCAGCCAGCATGTGTTGTTGCGTTGTGTTGTAACAGGCGTCGAGATTCTATTTTCAGCTCAAGGCTCCCTTACTGTGCGGATCATGTGGGGTCAGTTCTTGTATGTGATAACACAAGAGCCAGGTGCGTAGGCCATTACAACCATTCCCGCTTGCACGGCCAGGCCAGAGGAACTTCAGCCCGTCCAACATACATGTGAAGGGGATTATGACACACCGAGATTGCAATGCACACGATTCATGGCCCTGACTCTCTCGTGAAGTTGACTCTTGGAGTACAATTGTGCATCCATACTGCCCCCAGCGCGCTGGGCCTGCAATGGAGTGCTTTTGAAATCAGCAGCAGCTGGCACACGAGTGAGGCTCGATTGCAGCAAGTATCAGGTTGCCATACCAGCAGATGCCATTGTGCGACCCTTGCAACCCAGGCGACATGTTGCAGCCTGGGAGGACCGCCTGGCTGTAAACATTGCTACCAGTCGGGCATCTGATGTACCCAATGCTGCCAGGAGGGCAGTGCATAACCTAGTCCGCGTGCATTGTCGTTCTGTACAGCTATTTAAGCCAAGGGCATGCAACTGATGGAGTGTTTACCTTGCCAGTTTTCACTGAGCTGCTGCTCGGTTACTACCTGGCTGCAGCCTTGGCCGTGTTTATGTGGAAGAGTGGATCGCCACCAAACACACCCACGTGTCAGTTCAACAGGTACACCAAGACACCCTGGGATGGTGCTCCTATTGAGTTCACAGTGGGCCGCAACAGCAGCTTCTCCTCTGCCTGGACTGGCAGGAGTTGGGCAGGGCTGGTGCCTTCATGTGCCACCAAGGACCTCCAATGCGGAACTGAGTACAAGATGCTCATGTCCACCACATACACTCAGTACGGCACACAAAGTGGGTACGGGTCCAGTCAAAGCGTGATTATCGGGCTATCTTATTAGCTTAGTGACAGGAGCTGGGAATGTGATCATCTTCAACACCGCAGCAAACAAGACGTTCAGGTGTTGGGTTCAGCGCGTGCGGCGGAGTCAAAGGGCGATCTCTGATTGGTGGCACTGTTTTCCGTCATCATGTACACAGAGCAGGCTGCGGCTGAGAGCTCATGTTACCTCTTACATCCTCGTACATTACCGTGTCTGACAACCCAATCTGCATGAGTCATCGTCTTGAACATGTCATTGGTAGCTGCATATAAATTGTACTGCACCTTTTTCACAAGTTGGCAGAGCATGCCATCAGCCGTCCCCCACGTGTTGAGGGGGAGCCCACCTTATTAACTTGCGAACTTCATGTCTTGCCGCCCCAAAGCTGACGCTACAACTGTACAAGCGTATGCTTGGCTCAACCGACGCAGGGGGCTCGCATACCCGCTGTTTGCTTTGCCGTTTTTGCAGGTTTCGTGACCCTGCTTATAGGAGAGACCCAACCGTGCCCAATCGATGGATTCCCGGTGCTGCCGTGCCCTGACAGTGGCTGCGTGGATGAGCTTCCAGTGCTGTCGTAGCCTGCTCAGCCAGCATACCTTCCTTCCGGATTCGGTGGTGCAATGCGAGAGGTTTGAGTTAGTGGTAGTGGGCTGCGGCAGCCGCTACTGTAGCCCTAGCATACAGTAGGTGTCGGTTTAGAAGCAGTCAGCTTAGTTAGTCGTTTTTTTGTTTGCAATCTGGTAACCACCAGTACTGGGTGGCAGGCTCCTGAATGCAGTTAATAGCGGGCAAGCAAGAGGAGGATGCGAGCGCTCCACCCCAGTTGCTCAGATGTTTTCCGGGCCTCATTCAAATCCGGACGTGTGCGCAACCGCCCGGGGCCGCAGTAGCCAGCATGGCTTCCACATCAGGTCTGCGGCCGTGGCTTCCAGTCACATGCAATTTGTGCTAGGCTGGTGTAATCTAATCTGGACATATACAGATATATATCTGGACATATCTGTACACAAAGTAAGATTGAATCAGAGTGCAACTGCAACACATGAGATGGGGCACAATGGATCTTGAAGTACTTTGCATGTACCTTCTGCGCACTGATGCACGGTTGGATTTAAAGTTGGGAGTTGGGTTGGGAGTGCCATAATGGCTTGTGAACAAGCAGCCTGTGTTTCCGGGCTCGGCACATCTTCTTGCCTCACTTTTGGTAGGATTCTCTGCGTGACACCTAGTAAGTACAAGACTGCACTAGTTGGTGTATTACATCCGTGGGCATTTACTTCTAGCTGTCCTTTTCATCAGAGGAATGCCTGCAAGAAAGCCGTTGTTATGCGGGCTTATCGTGTGGGTTCAGTTGGTTTTCAGTTGGGGTTTGTGCCTAATACTACATGGTCTGTATACCTTGCCCGCGCGATAAAATATCATTTTCCTCTGAGTTAGCAAGGCTCTCGCCTTTATTATTATGATTATCATAATTGCATGGCTGTTTGCATACTGTGGTTTCACAGTTCAGTGGTTATATAGTGGTATATATATATATATATAGTGGTTTCACGTGTGACGGTAATAATGTGGCCTGGCAGTGCGTGTAACGCCCTGGCTGGCACTTCTACGGAGCAAGAGACAGTTGCTATATTGGCCGCTAGTTCATTATGGCAGCGTTGATATCCGCGTGAATGCTTCCTACCCTGATTTCATTGCTTCGCAAGGACAGCTGACAGGACAAAAACAGATGTTATGTGGTGACAGTGCCTTGCAGCCTGCGGCCTTTGCGATATGGCATTCCAGCCGATGCATGCTAGGAGATTAGGGGATTCAGGTGATTAAGATATCAGGAAGGTACCTCGAGCTAGAAAGCTCTTTAAGGGCATGTGGCCAGCTCATTAATCAAACATTGGCAGTGAAGCAACCATTGCAATCACCGACGGGACTGAACAAACTCATCTATCAGTCTGGTTGTCGATACAACGGATACACAACGGACTGAGTGCACGTGCATTCAGCACCGGCTGAGCCATGCGTCAGCAGAAACTGCAAGTAGTAAGGCAGTGTCGGGCGGCAAGCGACAACTTGCAAGTTGTGCACATTCAAGGCATGGGCGAACTGTGTGCTGTGCTGCACTGGACCTTCGTTTCCTGCCCCTGTCTGCCGAGTCTGGCTGCTTCTTACGTTGCTGTGCGCAGTCTGCTCTGTCACTGCCAGTGCACCAGGTTACAAATAGAGGATGCTGCTTTGCGCACACCGAGAAACAGCAACAGTGACACTAGCAACACACTGAACACTGCCAACGGCCCTGCCATGGACGCATATGAAGCAGCCTCACTCGCAAAGCAGCAGTGGCCGTTGTGATGCCTAGCATTGGCCAGCATATGAGCGCACGTTGGAATTGAGTTCACAGAGAAATGAATTGAGACGCAAACGAATGAAAAAGTCGTAGCCAACAATGAACAGATAATAATCCAGGGAATGTTTTTGAACCCTTACCGAACATTCCGAGCAAGTTCCAACCATACGGTGTTTGAATGTGCAACTGTTTCTGCATGTAACAAAACGGTTTGGGCAATCAAGGGAAGCATGTTTTGGCACTTGGGACGATGAACTGTTGAACATCACCTTCCAATAGGCCATGGAGGGCATACACGCCACGACAAAGGACACCCGACAAACCCAGTACCTTAAATGAGCCCGGTGCTCTGTTCCGTTCGTTTTGTGTTCGCCTGGATTCGCCTGGATGTTTAAACAAATAGCGCATAATAGCGACGGATAACGAATGGTGAGTTTCCTATTGTATCCATGCTTGGAGTTGCCAAGTAGAAATGCCAGCAGGCCTAGGGTTCTCCATTTGCTGCGCAATGACGCTGCAACGAAGAGCGACAGGATGATGTTCGTGCGATGCAGCCTGCTGCTGTGCTGGCATCGAGATGTAATCCGACAGTACAATCGGAGGATGCAGCGCCATCCAGTGCTTCTGTCCGCACCTTGCCGTGGTCGGTTTGTGAGCTGTATGCGTGAATAGTATTGGAAGCGCTCAAGCTCTCTTTATGCTGTAGGAGGCGCTTCAAATCTCTGGGTTCTGCTGAGAAGTATTGGAAGGAATCCTTGCTTCTCCGCTCGACAGCACCTTGGCAGGCCACCACCAACCGCTGTCGCCGCCGTTCGCGCTTGCCTGCGCTGAGCTGCTTTCCTGTACATGCCGGACCCGGTAGAGGTCCACCAGGTGCAGGAGCCGTATGCAGCTGGTATCCGCCTGCTCTCGCACGGTGCCATTCGAGTGCTGAAAGAAGTGCACGTGGATGTCCCGTGCCAGATTCGGGTCCTGCGCGCAGATGGTATCGCCAGTTTCGTTGCGTCAGTGAGCCAATCGAAGTCAGTGCTAGCCCTTGGATTAACTTATAAGTTGATCATCTTGTCAGTTGGCCAATTGAGATCTCATCGTCACTTGGTGTGAGAGGCCAAGCACACTACGTCGCTCACTCTCCATGTCGCTCACTGGCCTCTTGGCCAATTCATCAAGTATCGCAGAGTACCGACTGATGACGTGCGCAACTTGAGGACGGAGGGCAAAGCCTACACACAATCGACCCTGCAATGGGGGCCGCAACAACTCTCACACAACCCAGGCGCTGATGCCAGGCCCGTTCGCACCTGCCACCCGTTGATCACACATGCGTTTCCTGCCAGTGCGTCACTCACCACCAGCATCTTGGTGTTGTGCAACTGCCAGAGGTCCGCGCCGCCGGTCATGCCGTGCCACGTCAGCGGGTGCGCCTGCCGGCCAGCGACCACATCGCCAGGCGTTGTGCTGACCCAGGACATAAGGCCCGGTGTGTTGGGTGAACACTGCAGGGGATGAGCGCCTGGGGCGCACACAGCGTCGGTGCGGCGCAGCTGCACGAAAGGCAGAGCAGCACAGAAAACATTGACATCGGGAGCAGGTTATCCGAGTCATGCTGAAGGCTCAAAACGATCACTCTTTTCATCCTGCCCGTGTAATCCAATGGAGTGGGAACGACTGTCAGTCTGGGGAAGACTGCTCAGCAGGGGCCAGAGAGGGAGGGTAAATGATGAGCAGACCTGCTCTATCGGCCACTGCGTTGATGGGCAAAGTCCGCGGTGACCATACGGTTCATACACAGGTGCAAATGGATGTCTTATACTTTCTGGCAGGCCAGGACGGTAGGGGGACAGACTGGCTAGCAGGGGGACGGACACCACGCTGCGTCCTTTGACGGCTTCCTTGCTGTACAGTACGTGACTGCTGTTGCAGTGAGACCATCAGAAACCGTCGGGCCTGACCTGCAGCCCTGCCAGTGGTTTCTTCCTGAGCATCCATGCCTTGACGGTTTGGTCTGGCGCCGGCACGAGTGCCCTGGCCACAGTGGTGTTGCGACATTCAGTGAAGGCCTGCAGTCAAAAGCAGCGCTTGAAGTGCATGGGACGGACAAGGCGGGAGGGCAGGGGGGCTCCAGCAGCTGGCTTGTTGTTCAAGGTGTACTCACTGACTATCCACAAACAAACTATGGTGCTTCACAAAGCACGTGCATTTGCAATCAGTCAGTAAATGCTTGAACATGTGCTGAACGAGAGTCTGGCACTCCACTTGACATGCTGCTCCTTGACGGCTGCACTGTGGCACTGTGTCACAGGCATCCCCAGCGCCAATCAATCTTGTGCTGCACTGTACCAGTGCACTACAGGCATCAAAGGGATTCGTATAAGTTAAGAGCCTGGCACGACAGAATGGCACCAGCCCTGAACACACCAGCAAAACAGGACCGAGCCGCCTAAGGTCAGTCACATTTCTTGTCTCCCCCCACGTGGGGCCCCTGCTGGACTCTATGTATAGGGTTGGAGCGGATGAATACGTGCCCTCAGCCCTGGTCTCTGACCTGCACTACTGATGTGGGCTTGGGTGTGATGATGTATTCATCCACATCCGCCACCAGCACCAGACTGTCGCTGCCCCACAGCGCCAACAGAGCGTGGTTGTAGGCGAGGACCTGAGGCACAGGGTTTGGGCATGCATGCAGGACACGTGGCAGGGCATATGTTGGCAGCTGCGTCCGGCCAGTCCTTGATCCAAGGCTGTGTCGTGGTCCAGCGCAGTCTTGATGGGCCCATGAGCCCACTTGCTAGTACATGTGACCCATTCCGTCTCGTGGCTGGCTGCCAACACACAAGTGCACGACTCACTGTTGCCAATCCTGGAAACGATATCACATGTTGAAGCTAAGTGCACTGGCTACCCGCCGACAGCCTGGGTCAACTGCTGGCACGCATCACGCTTCACACCACTGGCCATGTTCTTTTGACTGCTACCCGGCCCGCCCACCCACACCCACACCCCACACACAAACACACACACCTACCTGCATGACGTACATGTCGGTGAGTGTGGGCTGCAGAAGCTGCTCCTCGTGTTTGGGCATCTCAACGTAGGCGACGATGTGCAGCACACCTTGCGATACCAGCGCCTGTGGGCAGACAGGACAGGAGGGCTACCTGGGGCGCTGGCATACGATGAACAACACAACGTGTAAGGCCTCCCACTGTTATCGTGCATGTGACAGCAATCAAGCATGTGACAGCTGGGGATATCAATCAATACCAATCTTCCTGTCATGTCGCTGTGGTTTCCTCGTCAGTGGATATTGCGAGGGCACGTGCTGCATGCCTGCAGCACAGACCTCTGCCAGTACAAGAAGGTGTTGAGGCTTCCTGCCATGTCAATGTAATGTGCCCTAATAACTACAAAAAGCGCTTACATAGGAGTGGCCAGGCCACACCGCAAGGAGCATCAACCGGCACCTGTAAGCATTGATCCACACCCCGTAACCATTGAAAGTAGAATCGGACCACATGCACCCCCAGTCACTGAGTGACATGGCGCACGGTCAAATGACGGTGATTGACAGCCCACGGGTTGATTAACGGATTGCCCATGGATGTTAGCCATACCAGAACGCAATCAGGCAGCGCCAGTTGTTCTGACAAGAACCCACTTGCAAGAGGCAGCGTATCCTGGTACTGTGACATCAGGGGTCTGCTCCCAAGGATCCGCTTGCTTCCCTGCCTGTATGACCCAAACCATTGACCCTATAGATCTACTTATACCAGGAAAGCCGTCAGGGGACATGAATCAGGATGGGCACCGCCCTGGCCTACACTGAGCAAGAAAGCACAAACGAACGCAGGGAACAAAGCAGGCAAGGCAGACCAACTGAAGCCAAGACAGGACCGAGCCGCCTAAGGTAAGATCACAGACTGGAGAAAGGGACCCTGTATGGCCCTGTATGACCCTGTATGACGTTGACCCAAATCAGTCCCAGGAGCTCTCTTGAGAATCCGCTCCTTGCCCACCTGAATGAGCGGTTCTCTGACCAGCGCGCTGAGGCTCCCGTCCACATACAGCAGGTACCTGTGCACCCTCATGGGCCTGTGCCACAGCACCCGGTGCCACAGCATCAAAGCGTAGTCAGACACGTCCATGCTGTGGAAGGGGGACAGAACCTGCCACACCTGAAGGGATAGCATGGCACAGTGCGGGCTGGTGTTAGCAAACAGGGCTGGTGTCTGCGGGCATGGCTCGCTTCTGCCTCACACAATGCACTGCCCAGCAAGATACCTGACAGGGCAGCTGATGTAAGGGCATGCTCACCAATCGAGGAAAAGGAAAAAGAGAGGTTCAGGAGGCTGTGATGCTCGCGTGCAGCACAAACAGTGCAACAGGTGCTATCTGCAGTAGCCAATCAGTAGTGGGCCTGATCCTCCCAATCTATTCAAACCTCTGCGGGCATGCTCAACAGAGACAATGCTGTCTGTAGCAGATGTCAGCAACAGAGGAGGTGCGGCACGTCTCTCACCTCCGTCTGGTTGCTGAGTGAGCTGACCAGGTGGTGCCGCCATGCACCCGGGCCCTGGGCGCCAGGCGCGGGTGCTTGGGACACCTGGGCCGAAGGGACTGGTGCTTGCTCCTGGCCGGCAGTGGCGGGCTGTGCAGGTGTGCCCGTCTCCTGCCACTGCCGCTGTGGCTGTTGCTGGAGCACGGGTGGCTCTGCCAGGAAGGGACAGTGCCAGCTGAACCCGGTCGCACGCAGCTGCAGAGCATAACACACGCAAACCACGTACATGCTTCAAACACGCATGTGCTTCGTCTCACCGCCTGTGCTGCCATCTTCCAAGGGACTTGGTTGACTTGCACACTTGCTTGCAGTGTAACAAATCCTCTCTCATCTTTGCGAACCAGCGTCCAATCATGCACGTTGCAGCTATAGTTGCCAGCTATAAATTCAGCAGCAAGCCGGCCTAGTTTGCACACTGGCAAGACAGTCCCTGTCAAAACAGCGAACCACTATGCGGGCAATCACATGCATCTGCATGCTGCATGTTTGAATACCCACCACGTCTGTGTGCCCACCAATGTGGTACGTGCTCTGTTACAGGTTGCTGGAAACACATCACTTGCTATGCAAGACCGATGCCAGAGGGCAATGCTTTTTGGCTCTGAAACGGACCTTCCAGAGGACCCTGAACCTTGCATGTGTTTAATTTTTGGGGCATCATGCCCATGCTTTGTTTCGGATGGTGATGTTGGCTGCTGCTGAGCGCTTAGCTGGTTGGTCCTGCGGTAATGATGATGATGATCTCTGGTATTACGTACCACACATGGCCTCATGTTGTGCTGCACTCCACCATTGCCCTTCAAGTGCTGCATTCTTAATTACCTTGTTGTTCTGCAAAAGACCTGATCTCGTCGGTCGATCTCGATTTTTAGGACTTGTTTTTGGACTATAACCCAGGGTCAGTATGGTAGTAGTTGTGGTCTGTGCTGTACAGGTGGCCGTACCTCGAAATCCTGCTGATTGACGTCCTCTTCCCGCAGCTCCAGCCTTCCGCTGAGGTCCATGACGTGGCTGGTCCAGCCCTGGCCCCTGACCTTGGGGCGGCTGGCGTTCCAATGCGAGGCGCTGGCAAGCCAGCTGCTGAGGTCGCTGTGCCTCGTGCCTGCCCCCTCCCCGTCCCCCGTCCCACCAGCCCCCGTCCCCCTGCCCCCCAGAGTGAAGGGCAGAATCAACTGCAATGGGTACTCAGCACCGGTCACGTACGACCTGAGGCAGCGGGAAAGGCAGGAGACGTTGTCTTTTGAGTCGTTGTTTTTGTTCACATTCGTGTCTTGCATGTTCGTGTTGATGCAATTGGCCTTGAGCCCAAGGTTGCTGAGTATTTGGTAATCAAGCTGTAGCATCAACACAGCAGGAGACATGAGGGACATGCGAGTCGAGGTGAGAAGCCAGCATCGTGTCGTGATGTTTGAGCTGCAGCAGGGGACTGATGCCGTAGTCGGGGACTGTTGTCTTCTGACATCCAGGTGAATGTGTAGGGAGCAGACAGGGCAAGTGTCCATATGATTGTTTGATACATGCGACAGTCGGCCGCAGGCAGTCCTGGTCGATGCAGCTCGGCATGCTCATCGCCTGCTGTGTAGGGGAGCTTGTTCATGCAATTGGTGCTCGTTCCAATGCGCAGAATGCTCGTTCCAGAGAGCAAGCACTAGCACGGTTTGTCTGCGACACGTGACGCTGTGGCATGCACACATCTGGAGACACATGCTGCGCAGAAAATGAACTGGAAACCGTTCCGCTGCTGAGTTCCGAATCCCGCTGTTGCAGGTCAATGAGAGTTCTGGTATCATTAATGGCACGGTATGTTCACCCAGGAGGTGCATGCAGCTGCACTAGAACATCACGAAATTTGCTGACACTGACCTGAGGTAGATGTGCTGGCTGAACAGCAGCAAGCTCCTGGCCTGCAGCAGTTGAATGCCGGCCCTGTTGTAGTACGGTATAGAAGACCTGCTGCTCTGGAGCAGCGCAAAGCCGCGTGCCAATGCTGTGTGGTTGCAGTTGGGTGCAGGAGGGCGTCCCTGGGCGCACAGGGTCGGAGCCACCACCGAAGGAGGCACCATTCTGAGCCCTGTGTGCATGCAGAGTGGATTTGTTTTACGTCTGTATCTCCAAACGGAGAGTGTACCCCGCGATCTTGGGTGCATGGCCTGTGTGTCATCTCAATGACGGATGGCTCTATACTTTCCATGCATTCCATGCATGCCGGGCCGAGCCTTCATTGTTGGGAAAATATCATCGTCGGGACACAGCTTTTTGATAAGAGTGTTTGCAACAGCGAGAAGACCGACGTTCGTCTTTGAACTCACATATGTGTAGTGTGACGTCCTCATCGCCCAGCACACCCTGCAAACCGCCCATGTGTCAATCGAGTCAGCCGCATGCAGCCCAGAGCTGGTTTGATCGTCTTTGAGCGGTGTTCATGTGGATTTACTGGTTGGTTAACCTGCTTGTCTGACACGGTAACCGCCTGACCACAATTATGGCTGCAGCAACGATTCAGGTACATACGCACCTGCAAGCTGCAATGCGTGATTCCCAGAGCGTCACTTTTCAGGAAACGAGCTGTTGTGGAGCGTGTTGAGGCCTCATGGTGGGACTCGTGGGTGAACACAGCGTCGGACAGGTGCCGAACCCTGCCGGTGCAAGCGGGCGGCGCCAGCACCAAGCATACGAGGACGATGGCTATGCATTGCATTCCACGTGTGGGGCTGTGCCTATGCCCGCCTGGCTGGTCACCAGATTGGTGTTCTTCCCCTGTATACCGCTGACATTGCGCAGCGGCCTGCAGAAGACCGCTGGCCAGTGGAGTGAACTTGATTTGACTCAACAGGTTGTTCGTCTTTTCGTGAAATACTGGCTGCACGTGATCCACAACGAACTCTGCCCATGCAGGTTCTTTCCAACGCAAGGCAGATTCTTTTCATGGTGCGCGCAAGACACTGGAGTAGTGGCTGAGTCTAGCCAATCCCCAAATCGCAGGGAAGTTCGTGAGGTACATGTGCAGGAAGCGTGGACACATGTTGTTGCTGACGCATTGAAGCGCCCCTGTCCTTGAGCCAGTCATTGACGCGTACACACACAACCCCAGTGCCAGTGTTTAAGGACGATCTAACTACCAAGAGCGCACAACAGTAAAAGTAGATGTTTGCCAGTTCTGGGACAATTTACAGAAACAACACTGGAACCAGTGTGGGGATAGTAAAAGGAGATTGGACTGAGGACATGGACAGAGACAGTGAAGTCCAATCCATTCAGTTCCAAGTTGAACTCTTTCCACACCTGAACTGGCTGGCGAAACGAACGTAGTGGCCCTGCTACTTTCCAGCTGTACCTGCAATCTTGCTATTCCCTGCTGCTGCTTAAGGCCAGGGTGAGGGCGGGCGAGCAGGCGTATAAACTCGTGATGCTTGAAGTTCTCACAGTAGTAGGTACTAGCTTTGCGTCCTCATGCACAGTGCCTCCTGTGCACAGCATAGTAGATCTATGCCAACGCTTTGTTGCTGGACAGGCAAGCAGACAGGTGCTTGCAGGCCACAGGGCGGCGCTGGCCATCAAGATGAGAAGTCTCTGCTTACAATTGGAGGGTACCCAGAGGCACCAGTGGGTGCACATTTGAAGGGGGAAATGAGGTGAGTGCTTTCAACCAGTGTGGGGAAGGTCTGCGAAGGTTTACCCTTCTAGCCTTATCTGGTTATATACATCTCTCTGGAGATCTAAGAATTTAAGAAGTGCCCCTAGAGTCCCTAGAGTGCTTCTAAGAATTGAAATCAACGTACAGAGGGCCCATTGCTTGAATGGATGAAGTCATCCCTGCCCAAGGGCAATCAATCCAGAACACTTTTCCAGTGCCGGCACAGCACATATGCATACCCGATGACAGTCATTGATCACTTAAGCCTGTACAGGACCGTGCGGGGGTTTAGGCAAGACATGGGCCAACTCCTGCTGGATACCCGGATAACCAGCGGGCGCATCCAGCAAAGGCATGCCTTGCAACAGGCTTGCATTCAGCAGCGGTCTGGTTCAAACAAGTGCCCTTTACGTGGGTCCAATGGCCACATAAGCTTCAGCAAATGTAGCGAAGGCAGAGGGACTCCTGAATCACAGATATCCAATCCTGGCACTGCAAATGTCCCAGAACTGGCTAACAGTTAATTTCTTGATTACCAGACTGCCACTGCCAGCTTGCAGTTCGAAATCCACTCCGCAGCCTGACAAGAGCACAAGCATCGGCTTCTTTGGAATATCACAAACCTGACACACTCGCTCACTCCTCTCACTCACAGCTCTCACTCGTTCACGCCTGTGACTTCAACCATCAAATCGTTGGGCATGCTTCCTGACCGCACGCCCTGTGTCAGGCTTCAACCCAATAGGGTAGTGTGTCTGCCCTTTGCAGGCCATGTGGCTGTCACACAGCAGCCACAACGTATATATTTTTGTTCAAACGAATGTCACACAATACATTGCTATGATCTACGACCAATCCGTGCATGGCACGTTGAACCTATAGAAATGGTTCTGTGTCTCAAATGATGAAGAAGAGTCATAGTTTAGGTACGGGTAAGTGGGAGATATGGTCCTAGCCGTTGCGCGGTCATGGGACTGCCTGCTGATTCATCAGGCGAACCTAACAGCAACAGCGTGCTGCTAAGATAGACTGGTGAAATTCGATCACCAGCAATGGGAAGGAAGGAAGGGGAAGGGGGGGGTAACCAGTGAATCCCAGCCGTTTGTTGGCTGGCACCAGCATGGACAGAAATGATGCTCTGTCCAAGATTACTGGTGTATTGTATATAGAATTATCCTACTGAGCGGTTCTCCCTGTCGATGACCTGAATCATGTTTGGCTGGTGGTAGCTTCTACCTGACCCCGCTCTTGACTCTTTCCACGGGCCAGAACCAGGTGCTGTTCCCCATGTTGACGCTGTGCACTGGCTCTGCGCTGCGCGAGTGCCTGACCTTGTACAGGTCCACCAAGTGCAGCAGCCGTATGCAGTCAGTGTTGCCATCGTCCCGTGTCGTGCCGGGCTGCCCCTTGAAGAAGTGGACATGCACGTCTCGCGCCAAGTTGGGGTC
This sequence comes from Chloromonas sp. AAM2, assembly GCA_004335635.1. Lineage (NCBI taxonomy): Eukaryota > Viridiplantae > Chlorophyta > Chlorophyceae > Chlamydomonadales > Chlamydomonadaceae > Chloromonas > Chloromonas sp. AAM2. Next base: position 16,018 of record QAXH01005091.1, read on the forward strand.
CTGTGGACAGGGACAGGCAACAGGTCAGGACACACGCCAAACTGTAGATGCTGGGCAGGTTCAAGTACCTCAGGCAGGCATGGCTCAGGACGTCTTCAGCCAAGGCGCCACATGCACCAAGATAGCATACAGTGAGATTCGGTACATTGTGATAACATGCGACAGAGACCTGAGTTTTGTAGGCTGACTAAGGCTGAGCTCCCTTTTGTCAACACGTATTAACCCCACAAAAGAACCGGTATCTATCCCGCGGTCACCCGCTTGACAGCTTTGCCGCCGCAGCCCTGGTTGTCGTCGAAACAGACTAGCCGGACAATTGATGGCCTAGAGCAGGCAACACTCACAGAACTGTTCACAACTCACAACCGCACCACATGATAGTACATGGTAAGTCGTCAGGGCCCCATGCACAGGTGATCACTCACCACCAGTGCCTTTGTGTTGTGGTGGTCCCAGAGGTCCTGTCCTGCGCTCATGGCGTGCCAGGACATGGGGTGCGGCGCGCTGCCTGCCCGCACGTCTCCCAGGCTCGCGTTGGTCCACAGCAGCAGGCCCGGGACAGAGGTGGTGCAGCGGGAGGCGTCGACGTGCGGGGCACACACGGCGTCTGTGCGACGCAACTGCGGGAGACAAACATGGCATGGGATTACCAAGCGCTCTCCACTGGTTGAGGCAACGTGCAGATGCTGCTATTTGTGTGCAAACGCCATGTGATGATGACGACTAAAGTTGTTGGTGATGACAGTCGAGCAGGATGACTGGAGCAAGTGCAGCATTGCAGCACAGCGCCCAGAAAACACGCATATCCAAGCTAGGCTCAATTGCTTGACACCACCAGCAGCAGCACACAGGCCCAGCACACAAGTGCTTATCCCCGTCCCACCTGCAATCCTGCAGAGGGGCGTGTGGGGGCAGTGGAGTTCCGACATTCCTTGAAGGCCTGTGAGAAACACACAAACAAGCACGGACATGCAGTGCACTGAATCATGCTGCAAAAGGGTGTGTCTGGCGAGCAGGCCAGGCAAGCAGGGGCTGCTTGGCATGAGCGTGGACAAAATGAAGGTCTCTGCTGCTCATGTGCGCAGTAACAGAGGAAGCCATGCCTTCAAACAACCCACCTGCACTACTGATGTGGGCTTGGGTGTGATGATGTATTCATCCACATCCGCCACCAGCACCAGACTGTCGCTGCCCCACAGCGCCAACAGAGCGTGGTTGTAGGCGAGAACCTGAGGCACAGGGCGTAAGCAGGGCACATGTCAGCATGGCATAACATGCCGCGGTTGATTAAACTGTTTGGCTGCACGCTTCGGCCAGTCAGAGCGGGCATATTCGCATGCATCATCACATCACCACATGGCTTGCACAGTGCCTGCAGACCAAACAGCCTAGGCACACAGAAGCCACCGACATCACCCCTTCCTCATCGTACCAGGAGCATACAATACCAATACACCAAGCAGCACATGCCAGGTCCCCGGCCCTTTCAAAATGAAGGCCCTTGGACTGGTAAACCAATCGGTGCCCCATACCCTCATGCATCAGTCTGCATGCCTGCCTGCATCTGTATCTAGCTGCATGTGCTCATGCCCCAGTCTGCATGCCGCACCTGCATGGTGTATAGGTCGGTGGCCGAGGGGTGCAGGGGCCGCCGCTCATGCTTGGGCATGTCCGTGTACATGATCACGTGAAGCACGCCCTGTGACACGAGCTCCTGCGGCCAGGGCAGGAGCACTTAGCCAGGTTCAGGCTCCTGCATGGATCCTTGATATGATCTATGCAGTGGACCTCCTGGTTTGGTCCATCCGACTGGAAAGTACGGTTTTCTGTGTGGTGGACCTCCTGACATAGTTCATGTGGTGAACACCAGGTATGATTACGTAGCTACTTGAGTTGAACCATGCCTGCGTCACACACACACACACACACACACACACACACAAAAAAAACACAAACACACAGACAAAAAACTGACTTCTGCATGTGTGCATGTGCATGGCGGCTTGCCTTCTGCAAGATAGCTTGTCTGCTGTGCTCCTGGGATTGGATATCAATCAGGCATCCCCAGAGTCCTGCATAAAGGATCTACTTGTAATGCTTGCTCACCTGCAACAACCAGCAACACCTGCAACAACAAAAAAACAACCAGGCAGTGGCCAGGATCCATCACGAACTCCCTTGCTTTCCCACCTGAATGAGCGGCTCGCGTAGCAGGGGGCTGAGGTTCTCGTACACGTACAGGAGGTACTTGTCCATCCCAAGCGGCTTGTGCCACAGCACACGGTGCCAGAGCATCTTCGCGTAGTCATGAGTGGTGATCCGGTAGAACGGCGACAACAGCTGCCAAACCTGCGTATTATACAGCGTGCTGGATTGAAATCTTTGACCGTGCATGGGTGTTGCTGCAACGGTCAAAGCCTTTTGACTGCAACATGGGTATGTGTTCTTGCATCATTGCCAGTTGTAAGAGCCATGCACGATGGGTGTGTGCACATGCATGGACCTGCTGTCATGAGCAAAACACCATGTCAAGTCACGCCCACGCGCCATGAAACTGCATTCCAGGTCATGCGGTGGTCAATCAATATGTATGCACTGATTGATGGCGGGGAGAGGCAGAACTGGCCATCTTTTGCACAAACTGACTACATGAGGCCCAACCATGCAAGACAACGGCCAATGCCTGGGGCTGTGCACATGGATGCTACATCAGATTATGCCGTGTGCCTGCCTTGAGATGCTGTAGAGTTGAGTGCTGAGAGATAGCGCTGGCTGCAGGAATTGTTCCAGTTGAGTTGACTGTTGTTGCTGAGGGTGCAGTGGTGACCAGTAGCTTACCTGCCATTTCCATTTCCCCTGCCCCGGCTGAGCAGTCCGCCTCTGACTGAAGTGAAGGCCGTGTAAACAACAACAACAACAACAAAAACAAAAACAAAAACGCACCTGTGTGTTGTCGCTGAGTGAGCTGGAAGGATGATGTACCCAAGGAGGTGTCTCAGGCTCGCTTTGCCCTGCACCTTCGCTTGGAAGCTGTCTGCTGGGGGTTTTGTATCCGAGCACGGGCGGCTCTATGAGAAACGGACAGTGCCAGTTGAAGCCTTCCGCACGCAGCTGCAGCCAGATTGCATGTCAATTCAAGGTTGGGGGTGCATTTGTCACAGATGCTCGGTTGCAACTTGCCACTGCAACTCTGTTGTCGGGTTTCCCAGCTTTGGTGTAATCAGCACAGGTGCTTGCACTAACGACGGCAACTGTATTAATGGCAGCCATACAAGATTCACACCTCAAAGTCTTCTTGTTCCAAATCTCCAGCATCCAGCATAAGGTCCGCATCCAAATCCATGACATGGTTGGTCCACCCCTCACTGGGACGAGAAGCGTCCCATGGGCGGAATCGCGAATTAGAGTACAGGGTCACATTGAGAGGGTACTCAATGCCTGTGACGTAAGACCTGAGGCGTGCATGATGATGATGCAGGGTGAGGAGCCAGGCAGAAGTTGTTCACCAGAGGTGCCATCCCCAAGCTCATGCACTCAAACACAAGCAGCATGCAAGTAGCTTTCTCCTCCACAGCTGCCTGAACTCATGCGATGACAGGCAAAGGCGCATGCGGCCTGGACAGTTCGTCGGACCCGGCAGGCCGGCTTATGCTTTGACTCTCACCGTAAGTAGACATTCTTGCTGAACAGGTTGACGCTGCCTGCTTGCAATAGCTGCAATCCCACAGGGCCACCAGTGGGAATAGACCTTCTTGAGCTTTGTAAAAGAGCGAAGCCTCGTGCTACCACAGCACGCGAGCCATCAACCACTGCTCCTGGTGCCATTCGCAACCAAATGTGTAGAGTGACGTCTTCTTCACCTACAATGCCCTGCGACCCAGCGAGGTTGCGAATTCACGGCAAGTTCTGCTAGTTTAAACAGCTATTCTCTGCGGACAGAACCTGGACCAACCTGTAAGCTGCAATGAGATACGCCAAGCTCATCGCTCTTGAAAAAAGACATGCCCAGCTTGCGATTGGCCTCTGCTGCAGAGAGCTCATTCGGATGCTGCATTTTAGAAGAACTCGGGTACGTCCTAATGGCAGCAGCTAATGTGCCAAGCATAGCCAATAACAAGATAGCAGCTTGAAGGACATGCACTCGTACAGAGCAACACCGTAGGTGTTGCATGATGCGGGTAGACATTGGAGATGGCAACTGGTTCAAGCACTGAACTGACATGTGCATGTCCATTTCACACTCCTTTGCGGCAAGCTGTCGAAGCTGAACTCAATTTCACCATGCGTTGGTAACCGCACGAAACCGCGGAAATATGATTTCTGCGTCAGCTGGACAGTTATCGTTCTCCCGCATACTCAGCTGTGAAGCTGTGGAGATAAGGAGGCTGTGATCGTCTGGGTATCGTTCCGTCAACCCCTGTGGGTTGGCATGTCTGCTTGACCATCAAGCAGAGGCGGAAGTTAGCTGTGATGCAAATGGGATGGGCATGGTGTTCAATAGGCATGGTGTTCATATTAAGGTGTATCCTCTGCCCGGACTGCTGCTGCAGATGTCAACCCCGAGACATTGTGGGTTTGCCAGGCGTAGGCCAAATGGGTTGAGTCACAGTACCTGATGTGGGCCACCGCCACGGACCAGCTGAACGTGGACGTGTTAACGTCAGGGTCAGGGGTCGTGGCAGAGGCAGGGCGGGACCCTGAGCGCCACCAGTTTCAGGAGCAGGCGTTCCGTGGCGGGCGGGAAGGGGGCGGCTGTGGTGGATTGGCAGGGTGGGCGGAGGGGTTGGAGCGCGGGGAGAGGCAAGCAGGGGGGCGCGCCCAGTGCCTAGACATGGTTCGCAAGGAAGGAGTGCCGGCAAAGCGGCGTTGGAGCAAAGGCGCTTGCCGCCGCGCGTGTTAGACCGTCTGCCCTGACAGCGTGTGAGAGCGGCTGCGCCTGCGCCGTGACTGGCTGGTCGGGAGGGATGGCTGCGGCTGTGGAGCAACGGGAGCACGAGGCAACGGCAGTAACCAGGTCAGGCACAGTCCACATGGCGCCACTGATCAACGGACGGGCTCAAGCACACGGCAGCTGAGAAAGCGGCCGTGGTCGTTGCCTACGTTGCAGGGGAGGTTCTCAAACGACAGAAGGGTGCAACGCACCGCTGTATGCTGCGCGTCTGGCACAGCTGCAGGAGACATAAGTTGGCCGCCCCAGCGGTTGAGGTTGGTTAAGGAGACGTCGAACCAGATGTTGTTGGACAAGACTAGAGGAGCCAAAGCCGTTGTTCCATGGCGCACGCGGTTAAGGACAAGACCAAAAACAAGCAGGTCATCAGCATCACAGCTCAGAGACAACCAGGTACATGGCTGGGGTAGGGCGCACATCGCCTCAGTAAGGGGTGGGGCCTGTCCCAATGACGTGTCTACGTCCTGAACATTAAATCACTAGCGCGTCTCACTCTTGTAGAAGAAACTCTTCAAATCCAATTGCACTGCAGTGCATTCATGGCAGTGCTGGAGCCAAACGTGACTGCTGCAGCTCCTTTCACCACTTGAGCCTGCTCAGACCAAGAAGTTTCTGCTTTGATTCTCTGCCTGTGGTGTGTACCAGTCGTGGCTCACATGGACCAGGCCGCGGACATCAAACATGCAGCTCTCCAATTCAATCTCTTCAGTAATTCCCCTTAACACAGTGCTATGCAGTTCCGGCTAGGCTGATGTAATCCGGAGCCATAGTCTACAGGGACAGCTAGCGTTGAACTGACACTCGCCAGCACGACTTCAAGGTAATCATGGGACAGTGTCAACAGTCAGGTGCATCAACAGCCAACCTGGCAGGCATCCTTCTTGCGATCAAGATGCATGCCCGAAAGCTGCTGTTGGTCTTCATGCTCGGCAAGCGCATGCCTCATCTCTTAGCGTCCATCTGCCAGTGACTCCACTGCGGCACATCCGCCCCCTCGGCGAATGCAGAACTGCCATGCAACATGACTGCATTGTCAATCTGCAAAGTGTGACAACCAATACCAAGCTATCGTTATCACTCACCCCATCAGAGGGCAGCATCCGAGGGTTCTGTCACATTTAAAAAGGAAGCAATCATGTGGTACGTGGGCATGCAGAAGGATGTCAAAGGCGGAGGATGCCAAACCTGGCCAAAGTACCCGCGTTTGCTGATCCACTTTGTATGCTCAAACGCTTTCAACGCCTCAGCTCTGTTACCGTGTCAGTCGGCTCCAGTGATGGTCCAGCGGCCCTTTCACACATCCAACTAAACAACCTTGCTTGCACTGAGGCTCCCTACCTGCTTATCCGCTCTTGACTTCCTCCTCTGGTCCAGTTCTGCATACCCCTCCGTGGCCCTGAGCTGGTCTAGGCTGATGGGGTTGCCGGTGAGGCTCAGCAGCCACAGACTGGTGGCGCCCCTAAGCAGACCGGCGGGCACAGCACCTATCCTGTGGGCGCAGGTAGCCAGGGTGGAATTTGAACGCGGCTTTCCAAGGTAAGGTAAAACATAGATGTTGCATCTTTGAGTATCGCAAAGGGTGAGGTATTGCACAAGAGGGCATGCTGGGCTTTAAACAGAGTGCCGTTGCTGTAGGATCGAATAGTGGGTTGAAGTGCTTCCATGGGCACCGCCATGCATGCATGTGGCCTTGGGCCAGCATGTACAGTGTCACGTGCATGTGCTGAGCCATGGCAGGTGGCCTGACAAAGCATAACCAGAGCCAGGCAGAAGGCACGTGGACAGAGCACGCACCACATGGACTACAAATTATGAGTATTGCCGTACAGATTGACTGGCTGAATGTCTGGTTGATTGGCTGATTGTCTGGCAGATTGACTGGTTGACTCACCCCATGTTCCCATGCGGGCCCCACCTATTTCTGTCGAGCCTTAGGGTCTGCAGTGCGCCGCACGCCGCCAGTGTTTGGGGTATGGTCGCTATGGCGTTGTCTGATGCATTGAGGTCTGTCAGACGGGAGCACCGGCCTGCAAGGCGGGCGGCAGGCCAAGGACAGGCATGTGACCACAAGGTGTTGTGAGTCGTAAATTTCTCTTGCGGAAACGTAGCAGATAGATAAGAAACGTTTGACTCCACAGCCGAACACGAGGGCATTGCCAACTCACTTGTGAAGGTAATGCGCTGCTCGTGCGGTTTTCACATTCTTGCAAGCGCTTGTTTATGTCGTATGATGATGAGATCAGCAGCTGGCAACTGACGAGCTTCAGAAGCCTTGTGCTCAGGATGCACATGCAGACTGGTCAGAGCGCTGAACACGTGTGATGGATGCGTGTGCTCATGGCATGCAGCACATGCAGGCTGGGCACAGGTCATGCTGACAGCCACGTCTCTGGCAGGGCAACTGATCAAGCCACTGCAGGGCTTGGAGGGTGTACCTTATGCAGCTGAATCCATTGCATGCGGCCAGCGCCTGCTGACTAGTTGGGCAAACAAGGTGCTCTCGCTATTGCTTACCTAATTCATCCGGCAGCGCTTCAAGCCTGTTGGTCGCCAGGTCCAACACCTCCAATGACACCAGCGCCCCTATCCCTTCGGGAAATGTTCCCTCAAGCCGGCAGCCGGCCAGTGACAGGCTGCGCAGCTGGGAGAAACCGTCAAGCACACCCGCAGGCACGTGGGTCAGGTGGGTGTGATCCAGGGCCAGAAGAGTGAGGCCCGTCAGGCAGGCGAGCGAGGGCCAGGGGCACCCGGTGTCCTGTAGCGGGTTGTGGCTCGCGCGGAGGGAGGAGAGAGAGGTGAGGGCGCAGATGGCGGCGGGAAGTGTGGTTAGCCGGTTGTGGCACACGTCCAACCCACGTGCACAGGCTGACCACGCACGCCACGCCTCCACAACAGCCTGGTCTAGCTGTGCTAAGATAGCCGACGCTGCGGATGCACTCGGACTTCCCGCTGCACCAGTGGATTCCGGTAACGGGCAGGACGATGTGCCAGCAGCCTGCGAGCCCTGTGCTCTGGCCTGATTGTCGCTCACGTCATGTTGTGCTGTGCTTGCAGCGTTGCTGGTCACTGCAGTATCTGTGCTAGCGGCTGGTGGATTGCCGGGTGTGGGTGTGGTCTGTGAGGGATTGAGCGGGATTAGCAGGCGGTGTGGCAAGTCTGCTAGCGCCAGCTCCCTCAATGTGATGAGCCCTGTGGCACGCCACGCCCTCTGCCTCTCTGGAAGGTGGGTTACCACCCCATTGCCGTTGCCAGCTGCCGGGCTTTTAGCGGGTGTCGCATGGCCTGCACCCACACCATGTTGGGAGATGCCTGAGCCATCTTACGATTAACATGTCAGATACAGATGTAGAACCGACACAGAACACTCACTAACTCACTCACCGCCCCTTGCCGCAGCGAAGGATGCCTCGAGGCGTGCCTTGGCCTCGGCTGCCTTGAGCTGAGAGGCTGTGCTGGCGGCTTGCTGCCCCTGCAGGGGTGTGTGGGGCGAGTGTGCCCTGATGTGTGGGTATGGCCATGTTGAACAGTGCTGCCGTATCGGCGTATGTATGGCAGGAGAGATGCAGGAAGGGTTATGTCCATGCCCGAAGAAACATCCTGTCAAGGAATCCGAAATTTGTGTGAAGATTATGGGCTGCGGATGTGACGTGTGTGCATGTTTACCTTGGTGGCGAGGCCGCCCTGTGCTGCAAGAAGCATGATTGTGGTTCCGCCCTTGACGCCTTGCTCTGCTAAGCGCTTGCTGCTGTCCAGAACCTTGCCCTTGTGGATCAGCTGTCACACAGAGCGGCACATTCGGGCATGCTATGGCCTGTGCAAGTGATTGAGTGAGCTTGTGCAGATCGATCACCTTTTGCTGGCGGACGAACACGCCTGTTGCAGTTTGAATCTGCTCCTGGAGCTGTTGTGTGGTGCAGTCAGCTGCCATTTGCAGGTCATGCGTGGTGGCTCCATGCTTGATGTGAACGAGCATGCTCGTTGAACCTGCTCCTCCAATTTAGAGGAGTTGACTGCTGATCCTTGTCAACCTACGGCTGTCATGCCTTAATTTCGAAAGTAGATGTGATGCTCCACAGAGATATCACTATCAGCATCACCTACCAACAAAGGTAGGTGAGGTGGTTTGCGTTACAAAGATCTAATGCGATTCAGACGCGAGCCAGACGTGTGTGGCCCAAGAAGTATTGCTGGCGTAGATTTGCATTGCCATAACATCGCAGATACACTTAGCCACACAAAGGCAATTTTGCACAAAATGATGCTTCAGCACAGAATGACGCAAACGCGGGTCGCCGCTCCAGGCCGCTCCCCTGCTCCAGTTCCATTCCGTGGAGTCTGCAGGTGCGGTGTGTTCTGTTTCTATATTCTGCATTGGATCCTGACCGAGTTGCATGCCGCTGATTGGCCAATGAAAAGGCCCTGTACTCTGTATTCAGCTGCCGCGGACTGCGTGTAGGCACGTTGCGCCAATGGCCTGTATCGGCTCACGCGTTGCTGAAGCTGTCCCAACATAAAACTTGCTGAGAATGCCTCGCCAGTAACCGCCATATTTGCATGTGCTCACTCTGCAGCGCCAGGAGCGTGCGTGTGCAAGCTACCAAGCTGCCAAAATGGGATGAAGCCTACAGGTCAGCAAGGTTCCAGGTCTTGACACAAGTTTGACCTCACCACTATGAATTCACATTGAGCACCACCAGTGACACCAACGACAGATGCCCAAAACACACCAATGCAAACAATGCACAGTGCATCAACAAGTTGCGTTCAGAGACTGCCAAACGCCCTGGCAGGAGATGGCAAGCACACACGTACAATTGCACTGGCACGAATGCGTGGCCTGCCCGTGCAGATACCTTGTGAACGAAAAGGGTCTGCGCACTGTGGATCCAGAGGAGGCTAATGTGAGTGCTCTGTCAAGCTTAGCATGTGGGGACGCACATCTGGTTTACAAGCAGCAAGCAACTGCAGGTTCAGCCCTGTCAATCGTCAATGCATCCAAACAAACAGTTTGGCAGAATGCTGGTAGGAATGAGGCAAAAGCCACGGCATGATCAGGCATGCTTCTGCCACGTGCTGTCATTCTGGTGCTAGCTCACCAGCCAAACGTCCATACACGTGTGGTTGCTGTACTTTGACATCAGTGAAGGGGCTGCTGTACTTTGTCATCAGTGAAGGGGCGAGTGTGTATCTGACACGTACATCACCTGATGCGTTCACTTAGATGTAAGCACACGGCTGCAAGGAGTGAGTGTGTACATGACGTGTGTGCCACCTGATATGCCCCCCTCAGGCCATGGTTGCCAGCGGCGAGTGGGTGCTGGTGGACGTGCGGCCGCCCCAGGCGCACCAGGAGAGCCGCCCCGCAGGCGCCATACCGGTGCCCATGTACCAGCCGCTCGACTGGTCCAAGCCTGACGCAACAAAGGTGGGCACAGCGCAGCCGCTGGGTGCACGGGGGTGTCAAGTGAGAGTGCACCCAATGCAGTAGGCATGGGAGCTCCAGATGTCTGCTATTCTGCTGCACATGGCTCTACAGTGCAGATGGCAACACGCATGCGTGCTCTGGACGAGCCTGCCGATAATGAGAGGCCATCTGCCGATTACAAATGCTAGCTTAAAAATGTTCTGCATAAGGCTGTGCAGTGTTGATGTACCAAAGCCAGAGCTGGGTGTTGCGTGAATCTCTGCACATTTCACCACATCGCATCCTTTCCCAGGCCACCATCCTCACTGCGTTTGTTTATGTTGTACTTGCTGAACCTGTCGCGTACAACTGAACTCAGGCAATGCTTTGGGCAAATCTGCAGGTGCCGTTGCATGGGCAGGTGAACGCATCGTTGTGTCTCGTGTGTGGGCCGCAGGTGCTCAAGTTCATCGCCTACTCGTTTAACGGTGTGTCCGCTGTCGAGCCCAACCCAGAATTCAGCGAGCAGCTCAAGGCGGTGAGTGGGAAGCCCAGACCTTCAGCATAGAGCCCATGGAGGGATAGGGAGGACGACAGGGAAAATGAAATTTGGTGCTGCTGCTGTGGACTGACGGGGTGGCAAACTGTCATTTTGTCGCATTTGCATGCATTTGGGTTGAGCGGTGAAGGTGGCATTCAGCAATGTGCAAACGTGCACCGTGCATTGTCGCTGGCTTATAAACTCAACGTCCTGTGCCAGGCATGGAAAGACTGTCATTGCCTGGAAGAACAAGCCATTCTTTGCAGATGTGGGCACATTCTGCGTGCCTGCGGTCAGTGTACACTTGCATACTGGGTTCCACTCCGCCTTTGTCCCTTGTGTTTGTTCCCCCCTCCCCCAGGCCACTGCCGGCGGCACCAAAGGCATCATCACTCTGTGCGAGGCGGGCGGCACCCTCAAGCCCTCCACCAACTTCCCCTTCGGCAAGGCCTCCCGCTCGCTGCAGGCCGCGTACATCTGCATGGTGGAGGGGATCTCGGACAAGGTAATTTTGTTTTATTATTACCAGGGAATAGGCATACAAATTCTGCCGACCCGCAACTCAATTTTTGTCTGAGGGGGGTGTCTGACACCCCTTCCCCCAACAGCCAATCTAACTGTCCATTATAGATTTTGAGTATACCATTCAGATGATTGTGCTCAATTTGAACAAAGCTTTCCAATGCCCAATCAAAAAACCAAAAATCCCTAAAAAGAAAAAGGAACATACATATGAAGGATCCTTGTCATGATCCCCAAAACAAGAGCATGCGGGGGCTCCTGACTGGAATCCGGAGTCTTGATGTGTCAGTGTCATTGTTGGCATCATGGCCAGGCTATCAGGATTTCATCATTCAGCAAGATCATCATCCTCCATCTCCGGCCCCCTCACCCAGCCACGCATGTTGATACTGACGCTGCCGCACATCTTATGTGCAGCTGTCCCTGACTTGGGCTTGGCCAGGCTGACGGGTGCGCGGTGCCTGATTCTAAAGCTGGTGCCAATCTGCATGATGTGTTGACTCGATTGCTGCGGGGAAAAGAGGGGGGTGGGGTGCGTTTGTGGCTGCGCTCTGGTTGGCCTGCGGCTGCATGACCGGACCTCCCCCTCCCTTGGCCCCTGTCAACCCGGTAGTCCCTCCTACTTACTCTCGCCACTCCCTGCCTTCCCTGCCCTGCAGGTGGTGCACCTTGACCGGGGCGTGTACGGCTGGTACCAGGCGGACCTGCCCTTTGAGGGCACCAAGGAGTACAAGCCGGACCTAGGCCGCACACCCATGGCAGCGGCTGAGCCGGTAAGGGCGTGCAGGGGGGGCCGAGCGCACAGCTGGTGTGCTTTCAAAGACATGGAAGGGGCCCGCAGGTCGAGACCGGCAAGCGTCCACAGTCAGAACATTGACTTGTTCATGGAAGATGCCAAGCGGTTTGTTGTATGATGCTCTGCGATGACGCACTGAACAGCAGCGACTGCGGGGAGCAACGCTCATCATGCACCCTCCAAACACTGTTAGCAATGAGAATCCGGTGTGTTTGCTGCGGTGTGCTGTGCAGACCCTTCAGGCCATCCGCGCCTCTACCGGCTACAACATTCGCGAGGGCGACAAGAAGTGAATGCGTGGACTGAATTTGGAATGTCATGTTGGAGCGAGTTGTCATGCAATGCTGCAATGGCTATGACCTCATTTTTGAATGGCTGCACATTAGAGGGGATTGCACATTGTTTGACCGCACAGTGATAACACCGGCTTGGATGCCGATCAGAAAGGACCACCACGTGACTAACACGTGGCGAGCACTCAGGAGTGGAGGCTATATGTGTCATGGCTGAGGATTTTGGTTTGGACCCGTGAGCAGGCTTTCAGGCATGGGAGCAGGCATACAAGGCCAGGCACTCGCACCTATTATTCAGAACACTTGGCTTTCACATCCCAACGGCTGCATGTACTGAATCCAAATCTTGGAAGGTGTTGGGATCACAGGTGTTGCGGCAAGCTGGTTGTTTTGATCGCACCCAGACAGGGTGTGTTTTTGTAAACTGTGCTTCACAGCTGGAACAGACATTGAAAGCATAAAACTTTATATCAAACTTTATATCATGCCGGCTGTCAACATGTAGGAATAGTTGTGACAGCTGACACCTGACTGGCTATAACTGTCATGTCTGTTTTTCGGGCTTTGTCTGTCTCACACCTCACCATGGGTCTTCCAGCCCTTAGAACCGGCATAATGAATTCCCCGTCCCAAAAGTGCAACTGGCGATCGCGCGGAAGCAGAGTTGGGACCAGATTTAGAAAATATTCGATGCGCCGCACAGAATCCAAAATTTGAAAACAGGCTTGTCAATATTATTCATAGCCACGCTCCGGCCATTGCCATTGTAAGTAGAGCCATAGCTTCTGGAAGCACCCATGCTGGGACAAGCAGCTGGTTGGCACCCATACAAGGAGAAGCGGCTCCTGCCCTGCACTACTTTTTCTGGAAGCTCGCGATGCCATCACAGTGGTAGACCTAGACGAGATGTTAATACGATTGACATGTTAATACGATTGACACATGGCATGATGCATTCGTCCCTTGCATGGCTTGCTAGCGTTCGCGCTCGGTGCATGTGGGCCCGCCTGATGTAATCAATACATAGGAATATATTGGAATAGTTGTGACAGGTAATAGGCTGACTGGCTATACCTGTCATGTCATGTCTGTTACGGATGTCTGATTTCATCATGAATGTCTAGTATGCATGCCACCCCCGCTGATGACCACCATGCAAAAGACACCAGGAAAACAAGAGTCCATCTTTTATCGGGATGCGGGATTCTGGGCTAATTCATATCGAAGTTCGTTATCGGACTTCATAATATAACATCGGACTTGATAATAAGACTCTGCACAAACCACAGTCTGTCCAGTCCAGTCTGGCAGCATTGATTCCATGTGACGCACAGTCAGTCGTGTCACGGGCATGGCGAGAAACAGGTACACCATCAACGAAACAGGTACACCACGAACGAAACAGGTACAACACGAACGATGTAGCAGCACCTGACACAAGTGGTTACTGTCGCTGCAGCAGCACCCTGAACACCGGGCTCTTGGTGACCTGCGCCGCAAACACCTCCCGCTCAGTCGGCAGGTCACCCAGCGGGTTGGCAGCCAACCAGCCGCTGCCCTTCCAGGCACTGGACAACACCAGGTCATCGAGACCACTCTGTAGCAAATGGCGTGGCAAGACAGTCCCGACAGCATCAGACTGCTCTGGAACGGCTGATGCAGTGACGCTGTTGTGCTTGGCCTCGTTGACTCCTGTTTGGGCTCTCATTGGTTCCTGTAAAGCCTGATGTATTGGGACAGCAGGGTCAGCCTGAGCGGCACTGGTCGCATTCGCAGTTACTGGACCGTACGCTAGCAGGTATGGATCGACTTCACGACCATCATCAGGCACTGTCGCGCCAGGCGTCGTATGCAACGGGTGCAAGGCGAACGCGCCGTCCCCATGCGTGGCGAACATGTCGCGCATGTGCGCTGCGGTGCTCCGCACGTCCGATGTCAGCAGCACGATAGCCCCGGGCCGCAGAAGCGATGCACAGCTCTTCACGCAGTGAGCGTCGACCACATGCCGGTCTCGGCGGTAGTGCGGGTCCGGGTACTGCAAATCAGACACCTTACGATTGGGGTGAAAGGCGGGGCTGACTTGGTAGCTAGGATTGATATCTCCTCTACATGGCAGCTGTCAGTGCTTTCACAGCTGTACAGTGGCGTGCTGTCGCCCATCCCTGCTCGTCACTCTTGGAGTGGCAGGATTGCTTCCTTGGTTGTGGTTGGACAGGATTCTGTCAATCGTCGCACCCTGAGCTGCACAACTCCACTTGCAAGCTGCCACACAGCTAACACGTCGCACCCACCCGACCTGCCACCAAACGGAATGCTGTAAGACATAACCCGCTCGTGGACGCCCATTCTGCTGCCATGGCACTGGCACGATGCAAAATCAAAAAGTAACATAACTGACCCAACTGAAAAGCCCAGCAATTGTTGCAGCAGCTTACAGTACCACCTAGCCAACTTCCCGCGAAGTGACCGCCTTACCCCACATACCCACCCACTGACCTGCACAGCCAGCAGTGCCACAGGACCGGGGTACGAGGCCAGTGTGTCGTGCATGGCCTGAGCATTGGCCGACAGGTAGTGGCAGCGGGGCGCCAGGCCCCGGGCAGCGGCCCATGTGTTGCCCCGTGCCATCAACTGTAACCGGGGCAACGAGCATGAGCGAAGGGTAGGTGGCCAGGTGTAAGGAACGCCTTGCCCATGCACTGAAACAGCCACGCACACATGCCCTACTCGGCCAGCAACCTTACACGTGACCTCAGTCAGGCACCTCTGACGAAAGGCTGTGACAAGAGCCCAACCCACATACAAACATGTAATAACACGGCTTCATGGCACGTCTTCATGGCACTTGTAGCGGACCTGGTAGTGACCGTTCTGACGGGCGCTTGTACAGAATACGCACAACACACACATGCCGACGCCCCCTGTGCTGCCGCAAGCAACCCACCGTTGCATGTTGGTCCAGTCCCAGGAAGTTCCCTGGCGTGCCTGCACCGGTCCAGGAGGGGCCCGCCTGACCCGCACACATGTGACAGGCGGGCACCACGCCATGGTGTGCGGCTAGCAGCACGAAGCGGCCCGCCCCGCACCCGATGTCTACTACCAACGGACGGTGAGGGTCCTGCGTGCAAGGGGGCCAGAGCACATGCATCACATGAGAAGCGCTCACCTGCAAAGCAACGCTCGCATCCGACATGTGAGTGCTTATGCTGTTCCCCACAAGGTGTCCAGATATCCCATCTTTGGCCTGGCCTGAGCTGCAAGACAGCATCAAGTGCAGCGATCTGTCAAGTGTGCAAACCACCTGAATCTGTTACATCTCAGGGCTCAGCTTCTGGCTGCCCAATGCGTACATGGCTTTGAGATTTGAGAGCGTACATGGCATCGCAGACCTGTTGAGTGCTCAATGCAAGAAGCTTACGGATGTCAGAGTGTAGTCTTGCAACGTAGAAAGCAGCACTATACATGGCTCAGATATACAACGCACTGACCCCATCAACAGGAAAGCCCAGCGATTTAATTCCATGCATCGGTTAAGCTTGGGCCCTGCACTACGTGCCCCTTTCTCCATGCCTCAGCCATGCCATGCAACCTGTAGTGTTTTGCTCTTCATGCACCACGCACTTTGGAGCTGATGTGTAGCTGTTGCGCTGCGAGATGACGCCTTCTGCCCATCACCTGATATATCTCCTCCCAGTCGACCCGTGGCGCTTCCTGCTGAGCCAGGCCCGAGTAGCGCCGCCTGCGCACGGCACCACCTGCCTGCATGCACAGGAGAGTGGCAATAAGAGTGGGCATGCAGGTGGCATGTGTGCTGGTGAATGACAAGCAGTGCATGAACCGACACTGCAACGCCGGAGTCCGAACATGGTGAAGCTTGATGGTTTCTGACCCAGGCATTCAGGACTCACGTTTGCTAGCCCACCCTCGGCCAGACGAAGCACAGCGAAGGGGGAGCCAGGAGTGTCTGCACCACCATCCTTGAGCCAAGTCGGATGCGCCACAAAGGGAGAGCGTACACCCTGACAGCTGATGTCATGGATTCGCTGGCATACACGGACCCCCCAGGGGGCAAGGCTGAGGGTCCTTCGGGCACGAAGGGCTTCGGCCTTGCGCTTTGGGTGACTTTGGTCGCTCGCAGACTGGGCTTGGCTCTGATGCTTGAAACGCATAATGCTGATGTCTTAAAACGCCTTTTATGGGCATTTTGTCACAGTCCAAAAAACAATTTCCAGTTGGTTTTGGTTCATGCCGGAAAAGGCGTTTCCAGACATCACTATATGTTTTATATTTGGAACAGGCCTTTAGGGAGGATGCGTGTCAATTGAATATCATCCTCAACAGCAGGTTCACCGCAGATGGTACACGATCCTCAGGAAAATCAACGCGTGTTGACACCATGTCCTGGGCAATAACAGCAGCCTGATGCCATACAGCCCCCCGTGGTGGGGTCGGTGATGCTGGAGGAGGGTTGAAGGATCACAGGAAAGGGAGATGATGGTTCATTTACAGCACTGCTGGAAGAGGAGCAAGAATGCAACTCAACAGAACGCCAGGTCACCCTTTTCAACACTCAGCATGGTTGTCGCAGCAACTCAAGGCATGCAAGGCGTCCAAGGCTAGGCAGCCATGCAACTTTTTAATGACCATTGTCTGGAACCAGACATCTGGAAATTCGGAACCCACAATAGGAATCGCTCGATTCTGCAATATTTGCGATAAGTCGAGAGCGGAATGATGCACAGGTATACCGCGCATATCGCATGCCCCTATGACGAAGGTCTGCTAGTGTGTTGGTTTGCTGGCCTGGTGGGACAACAAAGCGCTAAGTGAGTGAGCCTTTCATGCCCATGACAGGTGCCTGCTAGTGTGTTGGTTTGCTGGTCTGGTGCCACAACATTGAGTGAGGACAATGAGCACATGTCATATTAGGTTGTGGTGTCCCGTCCATTACTAGCTGCTCAATGGCCTCAGACCAGCAGACTTGCAGGCCTTCACAAAGGTTTTGATGTGTTGTCCACTTGTAGCTGCTTGATGGCTGCAGACCAGCAAAAAGCAGACTTGCCCACTACCAGCTGTTTGATGGCCTCAGACGAGCAGACCAGCAGACTTGCAGACCTTCACAAAGGTTGTGGTATCCTGTCTACTACCTGTTTGATGGCTGCAGACCAGCAAGCAAGCAGACTTGCAGGTCTTCACAAAGGTTGTGGTATCCGTGCCTAGCCGTCCACCAGCACGCCCCGCAGTGAATGGCAAGTAGTCTGTAAAGCCATACCAAGAGTCAGCTTATTCCTTTGGCCTGGCGTCAGAAACCTCGCTCTCCAACGAAAACAAACACGTGGCATCCCATTTTCAAACTTGCAGCTCTCCGGCGCAAGCTGGGCTTGCACAACATCTACGGAGCCTCTGAGATCTTCACACTGGCTTGCGCTCTCCACGAGGGTGCTTCCAGAAAGTCAAGGGTTCTGGTTCGCCCAGATGTGATCCAGCGACGACGCTTGGACTGTAGGTGAGTTCTTTGCAGGGCTTAAATAAAACAGCTGCGGCGCCTGGCGTTGCCGCCTGCAAAAGCAGGCATGAAGCTCTGGACTGCGGGCTTCTTGGCTTTCCTTCGTTGTCTTGCGAACGTAATGTGCGAACGTTCAAGGAATTCCTCTTCTGTCTTGTGTTGCAGATTGATCAGAGACCAGTCTCGACAACCTTGTCTGAATCTCCTGCAGGCCTCAGGAGCTCTTACGACGTTGCTGGCAGCAGGGGTGAGGTCAGGATCAGGTTGCAGCATGCGGACTGCATCAGGCTAGCTGACCATGGCAGCAGTGGGGATTTGATGCTCAGCTCACAAGTAGTTGCTGTGTCAGCCACCTGCCTAGCACGGCATGCTGCAGCTCCCTAAGCTCCACCATGGTCCATGCACCCTGGAGTGCTGTCCTGCAGGCTACCCTCTCAAGCCCTGCTGCACTTTCTGGCAGCTCTGGTCAGCTGTTTGCAGTACCAGCGTGGCATGTGCACTAGGCATGAGCAGGTTGTGTTTTAACTCTGGGTCCATGTGGGTGTGCCTGCTGCATGCAGATGGCTGAGCAGCTGCGCGTTGTCTTAAATCAACACCTTGGTCAGGCACCAGCGGCCAAGTACAGTGATGAGGAGCTCACAGCCCTAGTGCAAGCGGGCTTCAGGGATGCAGAAGATCTGGCAGAAGCACGACGTGAATCATTGCTGGCAGTGCTGCCGCCAGCCCGCGTGGATCGTTTGCTGAACAAATTCCAAGGTGTGTGTGCCAATTAGTGCACAGCATGCTTGTGCGCATGTTGATGGGTGACTGTACCAGCATGCATGCAACGGCATGGCTGAGTGCCCATACACATCCTTGCATGCTGACTCGGCCACAGGCTTGCTCAGTCCAGTGCAGCATGGTGGGCACAGGCTGTGTACAGGCTTGTTGCCTGTTGGCTTGACATGCAGACGCAAGACCAGCAGCTGGAGCCCCAATCGTTGCAGCAGTAGATGTGGAAGGTAAGCGCACAGCATCACTGATACTTGCAGGCTGTTCCTTGACCACAATTCTGTGCAGCCACGGTCAGCATGCTGTCTAGAAGCGTTGTATTCAAGAGCTTTCCCACCTGCATGCTTCTGCTGCAGGCCTGGCAAATGCTCTCATGGTGCCATTGAAAGCAGTGATGGCTGATGCCATAGCAACTGGTGTCAAGCTTGCAGTGGGTAAGTGCATTGTCAGGAAGGCTGGAGAAGGTGCCGCCCAAAGGAGTGCAGCTTTTGAAGAAGAAAGCATTTGTTGCACACAACCAACCACCTGTGACCCGGTCCTGTTTCTATTGTTTCTGCAGACCAGCTCGCAGCATGAGAAGACTGCGCCATTTCCGCGTCAGGTGCCACTGAAGCGCAGACCATCAAGGTCTTGAAGCGTCTACGCATTGTGTTTGCTGGTGGCTGCCCTTGCAATCGCCATGCAGCGCACACATATCAAACCCCCTTGCCACGCATGAATTGGGTTGGCGCAGAAAGCAGTAGGCCCAACATGGAAGCAGCCTGCAAGGTGCTGCAGCATTGGCTGGATGATACAGAGCTGGTGGTCGTCGCCGTACCAGGTATGCATGCACAGGGGTTTCCCCGTTGTTGATCATGAAACATGCAGCTGCAAGTGTCTGCATGGCTAGTGGCCTGTGCTTGCATGCGGTGAAGTAGTGTTTGGCTTGCGTGTGCATGCTGCTTGAGGTAGCACCTCCCTGCAGAGGCTGCAGCAGGTCAAACCGCATATCAGGCTGACGTGCCTTGGTGTATGCAGGCACACCATGGCTGACATATACAATGCCGCATCTTACCCTCTCTGGCAGCAAGACCGACTTAGTGGTTCTTGACATCAAGCTGCTGGACACGCTGGGCCTGAGCGACATCGAGTACAGGGAAGCGATCAACTATGGCCCATCAGCCAGACTACTTAAGAAGGTGCTTGAGTGCATCATTTTGGCGTATGAGTGCAAGCCCTTGACGACAAAAAGACGTGAGTGATGGTTGTTTAGAGGCAGGATAGTGTGGCAGCAGGGGCATGGCCAGTAATTGGTGATGCGTGTTTGTTCCCGTGGTAGGCCGTCAACTTGTGGTTCAAGGCTGGCAAGCATGTGCAGTGCTTCATGTATGGTGCTCAATGTGTAAGGGGCACCAATCACTGGGATTAGACAACAAGTGCATACAAGGATGCAAGTGCTTGCTGATACCTGTGCAGAAGTCGCCAACGTCCTGGTTCATCAGTGGCAGTGCATAGTAGAGTTCCTGGCAGTCAATTGCATGAGAGCTGTCCAGTGTGGCACGGAGTGGACCCCAGAACTGGAAGTGGAGGTGTATGGTGGCAACTGTAGGCCAGATGCTACAATAGGTAGGTCATCAACGCAAGTCCATCACCACCATGCATGTCCATCCCTCTAGCCTTTCAGGAGTCTCAGGGTCTTCTGGATTGCCTTGAACTGCTGAAGCTTGGTGGCAGTGGTAGGGAGGGCCTCCAGGTTGGTGCAGGCCTGCATGACCTTCCTCTTGTCCTGCTTGGCCCTGGAGCGTTGGACGCTGACCGAACCAGTGCTGTTGGCACGGTGCTGGGCGGCGTCCGCCGCGGTGTGCTTAATGTGGGCGCTACAGAATAGTTTTAGCTCACCCACCGCCAGGGCCTGCGGTGCATGCCAGGTTGTGAGAGTTGTGAGAGGTGTGCTTGACAGGCTTTGACAGCACGTTCACCACCCGCACCTGCTTGGGCGTGAGCCCTTGGCTCCCCTGCCTGTGACTGACGTGACTGCCCTCGTTGGTGCATCCTCTGATGCTGCATACGCGCCCTGTGATGTCATCCTCGTCACGAGCGCTCTTGAACCTGACCCTCTGGTACTGCTCGAACGCGGCACATTATTCGCCTAGAGCACTGACCCATCGCGACACTACTGGGGTTATGCTCTGTGCTGTGGGCCTATACACGGGGGACAGTCTCACACAGACTCACTCACCTCTCTTGCGTTCATATGTTGCAGGCGTTCATAGCATCATTGAGCCAGACCCAGCCCTTCCAACACTCCATCCTGTACATGCAAGGACCCCAGGACAACGGCGCCTCCATGTCCAGCAGCCACGGCCTATGCATGTCCCTGCTATGGTTCGGCAATCAGCGCAACGCGTGAAGGCTGCAATGCGTTATTTGAAGCAAGGTGAGCTGACAAGCTGCATTTGCTGCTATTTTGCTATGGCATATGCTGAGCTGCTGCCTGGATGTGAAACCGATTGCCTTGAGCTTTAGCTGTTACTCAACTGCACGGTCCTCACCATGGCCACTCCATCCGCATGCCCTAACACATGTGTGTGCTGTACTGTGCACAACAGGTACTGATGCGTTGCCCATGGAGCTGGATGTACCTGTACCTGTAGCCAGCACCTCTGGGCATGGCTTGCAGCATGCTGCAGCTTCTGCCATGCACTCTCGGCGTTTCATTGGGCCGTTGGAGGCTGGTGCAATAGGTACCCAACAGCCGCTGGCAGAGGCCTACAGCAGTTCGTCCTGCAGTAGCTGTGCTCTGATGGGACCCGAGTCAGCCAGCTCTGATGGCAGCCTAGCAGATCTTGATGTACCAGAGCATTACCATGAGCAGGCTGTCTTCAATGCTGCCTGGCATGAGCTTATGGAGGCACAGCTGAATGAGCCTGCCATCCAACAAGGTCTGGGTGGGCTCACATCAAGGCAAGCCATCAATTCTGCTGACCCATACAGTTGGGCAGCAAGGCTGGCAAGGGCAGCTGTAGAGGCTCTGGATCAGCAGCGTGCCTGCTGGGCTCGAGGTGAGTGAGGAAATGAGTGGACCAGCATTGACATGCCCCTGAAGCATTTGGTGTCTTGGTGTTTGCCACAAGGTACCAACATGCACGTTCAGGCACAGGCTCTTACGTCATATTTACTTTGCTCAGTGGTGTTCTTCTTGATCAGGAGCATCCCTCGAGACAAAAGCTTGAATTCATTTGGAGCAAGGCACTTTGCATGCACCTAATGAGGTACCGGCCAGGCCTTGTAAAATCAGAGCATGGTGGCGATGCATAGCAACGGACTGAGGCCAGCAGAATGTGGTGCAGGTGGCACCTGTACATCTGGCCAGCCAAGCAAGTGAGGAGTGGTGAAGAGAGGCTGCATGGCACTGCTGGCTATCCACTTACCATCGATTGGCACAAGAACGGAACCGAGATCTGTTTGGTCAGGGTCAGGATTAGCCATGATCTGTCAGTCCAGTGATGCAACCTGTGGCTGATCTGTCAGGTGTAGTGCCAGATGATGCGCATGCACTTGCCCTGTTGTAATGATCGTCACGTCAGCGCGCGCTCAGCGAGTTGTCACTATCTCTAATCACATGCACAGATATGTTGGGCTACGGCAGTAGGGTCAGACCAGTCTTACCCATTGCCCCACACCGCCCATGGGGAACACAGCTGCTG
Organism: Chloromonas sp. AAM2; assembly: GCA_004335635.1. NCBI lineage: Eukaryota > Viridiplantae > Chlorophyta > Chlorophyceae > Chlamydomonadales > Chlamydomonadaceae > Chloromonas > Chloromonas sp. AAM2. The sequence continues at coordinate 38,485 of QAXH01005091.1, forward strand.
GGCAGCTGGCTAAGGGTGTTGGTTGGGCCATCAGCACCTCATGGTGGTGGTTGTGGGGTCAGCATGGCGCATGAACACCTAGTGCATAGCAAACACTCAGTGGGCAGGGCCATGTCTGAGAAGCGGCATCGGATGAATCAGCACTGGCCACTCTCTGCAGTTTGCCTATGCAGTGAGGCCTGCAAGCTGAGTTCTGATGACCTTGCATGCAAGCGTCTCACAACGTGATACTAATTTCTGTGGTGCGGGCGGCTGCATCAGCATTGGCAGGCTGCGATGATGCTTGTATTCCGTAGGCATATGCAAGGTTCACAGGTCCTCAGGTGTGCTGGCTCATCTCAGCGTGTGATTGTGTGTGCGCAGTTAACACGTGTTGTTGTCTAATCTCCTTCTTGTGTTCTCATGTCTAGCAAGGTGTCTGTGTTTGGCTTGAAAAGCTAGTGTATTTTTCCATGTGTTGCCACGCCGTGAGCTCGTGCTCGTGCAGACGTTGCAGCTTGCTCAGCTTCTTTGTTTTGCGTGTATGCGATGCCATTTCGTGTAATCTGCTCATTCGCAAGAGAGCAGTTATTGGTTGCCTCACTGGACGCTCACCTTTCCAACAGCCAAGGTCAATCCACTACAGCCTTTGTTGTTATCCATTACAAGTTCGCGTCTCAAGCAGCCGTGATCAATTCATCTGCTCGTATCTCAAACAGCCATGGTCAGCGCACTTGCTCGTGTCACGAATAGCCATGGTCAGTGCACTGCTATTGTTCAACTAAATAAGTTCAATGCACTTGCTCGCGTTTCGAGTTGTCATGGTCAGAGCACTTGTTCGCGTCTTGAGTAGGCATGGTCAGAACACTGCTTTTGTTCAATCTGCATTCAGATTTCACAGCTTGCGTCTCGAGTAGCCATGATCAGTGCTTGTGATAGCGTCACGAGTAGCCATGGTCAGAGCACGTGCTCACGTCTCGAGTTGTCATGGTCAGTGCACTTGTTCACGTCTCAAACAGGCATGGTCAGAGCACTTGTTCGCGTCTCGAGTAGGCATGGTCAGAGCACTTGTTTGCGTCTCCAGTAGGCATGGTCAGAGCACTGCTTTTGTTCAAGTTGCATTCAGATTTCACAGCTCGCGTCTCGAGTTGTCATGGTCAGTGCAATTGTACGCGTCCCGAGTGGCATGGTCAGAGCACTGCTTTTGTTCAATTTGCATTCAAACTTCACAGCTCGCGTCTCGAGTAGCCATGCTCCGTGCACTTGCTCACGTCTCGAGTTGTCATGGTCAGTGCACTTGCTCGCGTCTTGAGTAGGCATGGTCAGAGCACTGCTTACGTTCAACTTGCATCTCGAGTAGCCATGATCAGTGCTTGTGATAGCGTCACGAGTAGCCATGGTCAGTGGACTTGCTCGCGTCTCGAGTTGTCATGGTCAGTGCAATTGTACGCGTCCCGAGTGGCATGGTCAGAGCACTGCTTTTGTT